>JAIUZE010073766.1:0-108325 GCA_022085475.1 Heliosperma pusillum | reverse complement strand
CAAGGGTGCTGAAGTAAGGGGTGATCAACAATGTTTAGTGTCCTTCTCTATTGGAGGCACCTACAAGGATGAGGTGACTTGTGATGTAGTGCCTATGGATGCATGCCATTTACTGCTGGGCAGTCCATGGGAGTTTGATAAAGATGCCTTGCATAAAGGGAAGAGCAATGTGTACACTTTTAGACATGGGAATCAAAGGATAGTCCTTACACCTTTGCCTCCAAACACTAGGGACTATGGTAGTCCTAATACCAGTGGATCCAAGGAGGTTCTTTTCCTCACAGAGGCAGCCATGCTCAGAGAGGTGGAACAAGAACAACCTGTGTATTTCCTCTTGTCCAAACAGGTTGAGGAACCAGTTGAGGTTCCCCCAGAGGTAAAGTAACTGATCAATGAGCATGAGGATGTATTTCCAGAAGAACAACCATCATGACTTCCTCCCCTAAGGGGCATAGAGCACCATATAGACCTTATTCCAGGTGCCATGCTACCTAATAAGCCAGCATACAAGAGTGACCCCAAGTCCACCCAAGAGTTGCAGAGGCAGGTAAAGGAGCTAATGTCAAAAGGATTTGTCAGGGAATCTTTGAGTCCTTGTGCAGTGCCTGCCCTCCTAGTCCCTAAGAAGGATGGTTCATGGAGAATGTATATTGACAGCAGGGCCATTAACAATATCACTGTCAAGTACAGGTTCCCTATCCCAAGGCTGGATGACATGTTGGATGAGTTAAGTGGAGCCAGTCTATTCTCCAAGATAGATCTTAGGCAAGGTTACCACCAGGTTAGAATCAGGGAGGGGGATGAGTGGAAAACAGCATTTAAAACCAAGCATGGGCTTTATGAATGGCTGGTGATGCCATTTGGTCTCTCCAATGCCCCTAGCACATTCATGAGACTTATGACTGAAGTCCTGAGGCCTTTCATGGGCCATTTCATTGTGGTGTACTTTGATGATATCCTGGTCTATAGCAAGGGCAAATCTGAACATCTGAACGATCTAAAGCTGTTATTTCTGAAACTGAGAGAGCATAAGCTCTTTGGAAAAATGGAGAAGTGTACTTTCATGGGTGAGGAGGTTAAATTCTTGGGGTATGTCATCTCTGCTAAGGGCATATCTGTGGATCAGGAGAAGATTATAGCCATCAAGTCTTGGCCTACTCGCAAGAACATCACTGAAGTTAGGGGTTTTCATGGCCTACCCTCCTTCTATAGGAGGTTCATACAGGGATTCAGCACTATCATGGTGCCTGTAACAGAAGGGTTGAAGAAGGGTGAGTTAAAGTGGACTGAACAGGCAGAAGCAGCCTTTGAGCTCATCAAGAAGAAGCTTTGTGAGGCACATATACTAGCTCTGCCTGATTTTGATCAGCTATTTGAAGTAGAGTGTGATGCAAGTGGGGTAGGGATTGGAGCAGTACTCATCCAAGGAAGGAATCTTGTGGCCTTCTTCAGTGAGAAGCTCAATGGGGCTAAGCTCAATTACTCCACATATGACAAGGAGTTTTATGCCTTGGTGAGAGCCCTCATGTACTGGAGCCATTATCTCAAACCTAAGCCTTTTGTACTTCACTCTGATCATGAGGCCCTGAAATACATAAATGGCCAACACAAGCTCAGTGCAAGGCATGCAAAATAGGTTGAATACCTTCAGTGTTTTAACATCTCAAGCAAATACAAGGAAGGAAAGTCAAATGTGGTAGCAGATGCCTTGTCTAGGAGAAATTCTATGCTGGTGACAATCCAACAAAGGGTGCTAGGCTTTGAATTTTTGAAGGAGTTGTACCAGGATGATCCTGATTTCATGGAGGATTGGTTAGCCCTGCAGAACAATCCTAGTGTAAAAGAGACCAAGTATCAGCTGCAGGAAGGTTACATGTTTAAGGGGAACAAATTGTGTGTCCCTAGACGCTCATACAGGGACCTATTGGTGAGGGAAGTCCAATCTAATGGGCTAGCAGGACATTTTGGGGTGCAGAAGACCATGGATATCCTGCAAGATCAGTTTCACTGGCCCAGGATGGAAGGGGATGTTTAAGCTATTCTTAGGAGGTGTTCTACTTGCCAAAAGGCAAAGAGTTCTTTCCAAGCAGGACCTTACACTCCACTACCTGTACCTGACAAACCTTGGGAAGACGTCAGCATGGATTTCATTGTGGCTCTGCCCAAGAATCCTAGGGGAAAGGATTCCATCATGGTTGTGGTTGACAGATTTTGCAAAATGGCTCACTTTGTGCCATGTAGGAAGACTGAGGATGCCTCAGGGGTTGCTGAGCTTTACTTCAAAGAAGTAGTCAAACTACATGGGGTGCCTAGATCAATTGTTTCAGACAGGGATACAAAGTTTATGAGTTACTTCTGGAAGACCCTGTGGAAGCTCCTAGACACCAGGCTGCTTTTTAGTACATCCCACCATCCTCAAACTGATGGTCAAACAGAAATCACCAACAAAACCCTAGGGAGAATACTGAGGTGCATTGTGAAGAAGTCACTAGGAGATTGGGATCTCAAACTAGCCCAAGCAGAATTTGCCTTCAACAGGGCCCCTTCATCAAGTACTGGCCACAGTCCCTTTGAGGTGGTCTATGGCAGCAACCCACTCATGCCTATGGAGCTATCCAATGTGCCTAAAGAGATACTGAACTATGATGCCAAGAAGAGGGTGGAACAAATGTTCAGGTTGCATGAACAGGTCAAGAGAAACATAGAGAAGACTAACGAGCAGTACAAAATCAAAGCCAAGGTGCCAAGAGGAAAGAAGGAGTTTCACGCAAGTGATCTGGTGTGGTTGCACCTCAGAAAAGAAAGGTTCCCAAGCAAAAGAAAGAACAAACTTATGCCTAGAGCAGAAGGACCCTTTGAAATCATAGAAAAGGTGGAAGCAAATGCTTACAAGGTAGATTTTCCAGGGGAGTATGGAGTTCATGGTACATTTAACATAGGAGACCTTAGCCCCTACTATGACAGTGAAGAAGAGAACCTTGGGGATTTGATGCTCAAATATTTCCAACCTTGGGAGGATGAAGCAGGACCTAGGGGAGCACCCTCATTTGACTATCCAGTTCAGACAACAACCAACAAACACACCCATGTTCAGTCCAAGGCAGATCAAGTTCAAACAGCTGAGTTTTCAAAAGCAACAAAAGGTAACCATGTCCAAGCAACACACAGTCTAGCCATGACACCCTCAAAGGCTTATGATCAAGCAACAACAACATCAACACAAGCCATGCCAACCAGAGTAACAAGGTCCCAAGTCAGCAACAACCAGAGGAATCCCACAGACATCAGTACCAGTTCCAGGCCACATATCCTACAGAACTTGTCCAAGAAAGGGCTCCAACTTCTTTTCCCATCTATTTGAGGTCCTTAGCTACAAAAAAGTCTAGGACAAGTTTTCAAAATTGTCCTTGGATGTTCAAGAAAAACAGCCCATAAGTTAACCTGTCACTTTGAGAGCCAGGCAGGTTTCAAGACCAAATGAATGAACAAAGGCATCTTACTTTTGTGTGACTGATAAGTGAATATTTGTATGGTTTTAACCCCCAATTTAGCTCGGTTTTGTATGTCATTTGTGCTTTGTTAAGCCACTTTATGAGCTAATATCGTCTTCTAGGCGAATTCCTATGTTTTAACCTGTTTTGTAGGGAAAGTGACGTTTCTACGCCCTTTTTCTATATTCCCGAGCATTTGCCTAGAACCCGACGATTTGAAGAAGCAAGCTTGACCAAGTGAAAGACATTTCAATAAGGTTCACTAATTCGAAAGAGAGAAGAAGCAAAGACGGTTTCGTAGTTGTCGGAAGATCAATCAATTAGACGGGAGAATTCATCGCTTTACATCAAACCCTATCAACAAACCCGACTCAAGAGGTCAAGGGGGATGATGGAAGTCAAGTCAAAGCGAAGGAACATGAAACGTTAGTCAAATACTTCTAGATGACAACTTACCCGATCGGGTAAGTGTGTACCCGATCGGGTATGTGTGCTGCTTCGAGCATTGCGGCTCCTTCATCCTATTTTTGACCTATGTGTTTAATGCCCGACCTCTTCTCCACGAAACCCTAATACTATAAATAGATGCTCTAGCCCTCATATCATATCATTCATCTCTTCTTCACACAACATCTCTTCTCTTCTTACATTTCTCTTTAGTTTAGTTCTTCTTCTTTCTTAGTTTAGTTTAGTTTTAGTTTTCTCTAGTTTAGTTAGTCTAGTTCTAAGTTTTCTTCAATTGTAGTTGTTCTAGTTGTAATTGGAATTCAAGTTTCCGGGTTTGCATTTCCTATTCAAGTTCTTATTCCATTTCAATCTTTGCTCATCCTTTTTCGGTAATCTTTATTCTCGTCTTTACATTATAGTTTCATTTTCTTTTAGTATTTCCTTTATCATGTTTATCATTCTTAGTTTTATAATCTTAGTTTCCTTTTCATTGTTAATCATGCATAAGTAGTCACCCTTCTAGGGTGTAGGATAGCCATGTTAGATTAATTAAAAGATGATAATTGGATAAAAGAAATTGTGCCTTTAAAACGTTGTGTCTATGCATGTTTGGATTGTAACGATAGTTATCAATTTTTGGCCAAAATCATTTGACTAGTATGGAATTCTTTTCCAAGGTAGACATACGAGAATTGAATAGACAAAGCATGACATGGTAGATTAAGACCTAGTAAATCGCATAAAAAGCCTGCTAGACCATCTGATCTATGATTGTAATGAACACATCATTCTTACGAACTCACAATGAATTATTTGCATATCCTAAATCCAATTTCATCAATATGTTAATCTACATGTGTGAACCTACTTCCCTAGATTCTTTTCTTTATTGCATTGTTATTATTTAGTAATTAGTGACAAACATTTGCCAATCGTCCAAGGTAGAGTTCTAACCACAACTATTCACAAGTATCTCCCGTCTCCCCGAGATCGACCCCTTACTTCCCTAATTACATTAATTTGTTGTTAGCCTAGTCTGGGTTATTTATCTTTGATTAGGGTACGCGACAACCCTGTCAAATTTTGGCGTCGTTGCCGGGGAGCACGGTTTTGTTTATTTTTGATTAGTAGAGTTTTACCTTGTCTTTTTCCTTTTTTCTTTTCTTTTGTCTTGAGGGGCACTTGTTCCTTGCGATTTTTATCACCTTTTCCTTGTAGTATAGTGACTCTTTTCAGGTAATAGGAATATTTTCTTTCAAAGGGTTTGCTTTATTTTCCCTCCATGACTATCTATTTCCAACCGCCACAATGCGAGAATGAACCTTTCCATGAATACCTCGACCAATTTTATCGCTATTCTAACCATATTATCTCTCTTGGGTATACCCTTGATGAGACCTATATGAGGAATGTCGTGATTCATGGAATGCTCATTAAGTGTCGTAGCCTGGCTATGCAATTGAGTGCTGGAAGTTTTTATCAGAAGAGAGGAAAGGAACTTTGGATTTTCTTGGACTTTATGGCATCCCAATCTCTGGATGAAACGCACCGGCGGTTGAGAATCCAAGAGCAAATCAATGAAATCAGGGCTCAACTTCAAATACTCAAAGGGCAAAAGGAAGAACCCACGTTTAAAATTTGTAAGCCAATCAATTTTCCTTATGCTTTTTCAGCCCCCCCATGTGAGTCTATTTTCTCCTGTGCTTTTTCATGTCCCCCATGTGAGTCTAATTCTCCCCAATCATATGAATTAATAGATGACGATGATGATGGTCCAACCTTTTCTATTGAAAGTCACTCTAGTGTCGTTCCATTTGACAATTTTGAGACCCCCATTATTGATATTGACCATATGGTAGTCGAGACTTTAGACAAGGATGTTGTTAAGCCCATTTGTGACTCCAATGGAGAGTGGTCGATCGAGTCATCAGATTTCTTTGAAAATCCCTTCGCTAAGGATATTCCAGATTTATTTGAAAGTGATACTGGGTTTTGTGAACGCAGCCTTGAAATTAAGTGGGATCAACCACCCATTTTTTATTCCCAATCCTTTGATTCACCCTACCCCCAATTAGAGTCCACTAACGATATTTTGGGAACTAATAGTTTGTTCCATGATCTTAAACATTTCACTCCATCTCTCACTGACGAGTGGAGCAATTCAGTGGTCATCTATGAAGTTTGTCATGCGCACAATGATAAGATATATCAATTCTTACCTTCAATATTTCAGGCCTATATCTTGTCAATTGCTTACATATGTTTTTGTATAGCCCATGCGCAGGTATATGATCAACTTCTAAGGGCATTGACATGCTTTTTAAGGCACAAAGAATGATTTTCATTAATAAAGAGTCTCGCGAGATGTTAAACCAGCGCTTCACGGGAGGCAACCCGTGTTTTCCCTTTCTTTTTGCATTTTATTTTTATTTTTCCCTTTTTTCGTTGTTTTGTTAGCTTTACCTTGCAAGATGAGAGAGTTTTTGAAAAATCTATGAAGACCTTCCTTGTCAAGTCCAAAAGACTAGTTGGGGGAGTCCGCGCTCACTAGTAAGCCTCATTTTTCTTTCATCTTTTTCCCTTTTTACCCTTCTTCCAATTAAGCATCTCGTTGCATGTTTAGTCTTCGTGCTCACATTGAGGACAATGTGATTTTTAGCTTGGGGGAGGGATTGCATTTTCCCATTTTGCATTTTAGTTGATAATTTTTCGAATTTTGAATAAAAGAAAGAGAAGATTTTTGAGAAAATTAAAAAATTTCTGAACATAATTGAATACTTTTCGTGCTTTGCTTGTTTGTTTACTATACCATCATGTTACATTTCCCAAACTTAGAGCTTTCAAAAGATAATGATTCAATATTCATTGAATTGTGCATACATGGGGAAGTCTTGTACACAGTAGGCATGGAATGAATCTAAAGATGAGTACACTTGATCTTGACATTTGGCAAGTTACATATATTGTAAGGTAGAACCTCCTTAGGCTGGTACATCTATACCCAGTCTCATCTAGGTGTGTGTAGTTCTCCTTGTGATGTGTGTCATGTCAAAACGCATAAGTATGGTCCTCATTTCATTTCTATAAGCATTGCATTCATGATTCACTATGATTTGAAGCCTTTTTCACTTTAATTTGCCCCTCAGAAAAAGCCCCTTCATACAAATGCTTCACAAAATAATAGCTACATATAAAAACTGCCTACCTTTTGAGCTAGTAGCTAGACTATGGTGTGTGGGTGCTCTTTTGAGAATATTTGTTCTTATATGACAAAGTGAATTTGGGAGAACGAAAAATGTTCAAGAAGCAATGTTATGTTCAGAAAAGAAAAGAAATGAAATAGAAAAAGAGAAAAGAAATTGAAAAAGAAATAAAAAAGAAAAAGAAAAAGAAATAAAAGAAGTTGTGAGTATCTCCTCAAAATGTCAAGTCAATATTCAAAAGGAGTTTACCCTTGTGTTTTGTGTGTAATAAGCCAATTTGTTTCTTCTGGCTTCGTTTTTTGTCTTTTGGGAAATTGATCGAAAGTTTGGATTGAGTATTCATTTATCATTAGTCAGTTGCTAGCTCGTTCTAACCTTCACATGACCACCTTTCACCCATTTCCCAAAGCCTTCTTCTTATTTTTCGGCTTCTTTTCTGTGTGCATTGTGATCTTTGACTTGTGTTTTGAATTGTTTACCATATTAGACTGCGGACACATTTTCATAAGTCGTAGATAGGTGAGTGTCTCAAAAACATTTACACATAAAGAAATCACCTTTTACATACATTGAGTGTTCGAGTGTACCGTGAGAGTCCATATGTCAACAGATCATGCAAGTGCCGAAAATCTATAGTGAAATTCTTTGTGCTACGCCGTTATGTAAATCTCAGCCATGTTTATGTATCATTCATGCCCACGTTGTTTTTGGGTTAGGATTCATTATGTTTCCAAAGCTTTATGCTGAGATTTGTTTCTTGATGGTGTAGTAGCCAATGCTTGCAACCCTTGTCCTAGTATTGTTTGTAATGTTTGCTTGAGGACAAGCAAAGGTTTAGCTTGGGGGAGTTTGATAAGTGAATATTTGTATGGTTTTAACCCCCAACTTAGCTCGGTTTTGTATGTCATTTGTGCTTTGTTAAGCCACTTTATGAGCTAATATCGTCTTCTAGGCGAATTCCTATGTTCTAACCTGTTTTGTAGGGAAAGTGACGTTTCTACGCCCTTTTCTATATTCCCGAGCATTTGCCTAGAACCCGACGATTTGAAGAAGCAAGCTTGACCAAGTGAAAGGCATTTCAAGAAGGTTCACTAATTCAAAAGAGAGAAGAAGCAAGGATGGTTTCGTAGTTGTCGGAAGATCAATCAATTAGGCGGAAGCAATCGTCGCTTTACCTCAAACCCTATCAACAAACCCGACTCAAGAGGTCAAGGGGGATGTTGGAAGTCAAGTCAAAGCGAAGGAAGATGAAACATTAGTCAAATACTTCTAGATGACAACTTACCCGATCGGGTAAGTGTGTACCCGATCGGGTATGTGTGCTGCTTCGAGCATTGCGGCTCCTTCATCCTATTTTTGACCTATGTGTTTAATGCCCGACCTCTTCTCCACGAAACCCTAATAGTATAAATAGATGCTCTAGCCCTCATATCATGTGACAACCCTCGCGAATGCGGAAATAATAAACAAACAAGCATGTGAATTATATTGCGGAAATAGGTATTTTTTAAAACTTTTATACATGCATGTTAAATAAAACGAGGAGTTTCAAAATATTACAACTAAGTGCGGAAAATAACAAAGAGACGGAGTCTCTCAAAATGTTAACAAAGAACAAGTGTTTAGCAGATAAGCTAAAATCGTCTAGAGGTAAATCTTCCAGGGACAACGCCCGCTAGCTCACACCCGAACCCAAAATGTCACATCCAAAAAGGCATCCAAAGCAAGCAACCTGTTCATCCATGAAAAACATGAATGCCACAGTCAGTGGGGAGCAACTCCGGGTTCTCCCAGCCATATCACCTTTAACGTACATATAAGGAAATACAAAAGTAAAGCATACATATATATATATACATGTGAGATACGATAAGAATAGAGGCAATTCGATAAATAATGATAAGATCATATGGAAATCAAATCCGAACCATCATGTTATTCAAAGACTCGGGAAAAACACTCCTAGGCAATCGAATACGCTCACTAGGGCTTACATCTCACCGTTAGCGGTATAAGATTGATAGGATTGAGACTCGACAAACAAACCAAGTCAAGTCATGCGATGATCACCATAAATCCAACATATTATCATCCATTCACGAACCAAGACAATGACGGTGTCCAATCATGCAATGACCATGAACAATATCATGAAATCACGCATTCAAGAACGACACAAGACGACTCTCTCACGGTAAATGAAACGCACTAGCATCGTGTACATGGCAAGTATGATTAAAAGGCATCCACGGAATAAAGCATTTCCCGGAACGCATACACGAGAAAGCATTTCGCGTATGTAGACTAATTTCCTCCTGGTAGGACGACGATAATAATACGTTCCTAGTCTAAATCTGGCCAGACTCTCGGAATAAAGCATGTTCCGATTCGGCATGCGATAAAGCATTTCGCATCCAAGACTCGGGCTTATAATAATAAATTCCGAGTACCCCAAATTCGGTAGATCAATTCACGAAAGAGGCGGAAAAGAGCTCAAGCCTCATAACAAGCGGTACGCTACATGCAAATAACACCACCTCGCAAGTACACAACATTTGACGGCCGGGTCGATCAACGCAATGCGTTCAACTCCCAACAACGTCGTCGTATGCCACTAACACATGCATTTAAGCAGTAGGATACCTCTCCGTTCCGACATTCCAGCCTTACGAACGGGAAGGTAGCCAAGGGAATGAGAGTACAAAGCACAAGACAAAATAGTGCTCAAACCGTATCATTTGTAAAAACCGACTCAAAGGGGAACATATCACAAACCGTCACAAAACATGAGAATATGGCATTATATAAATTTAAATATGATAAACATGAATCAATACATGATACATAAGCATTAGAACAAGTTTATGAAGCATAATGAATAAAAACATAGATCACCTCTCCAAAACAACGTTGTTTGGAAACCAACGAAAACAAGGGTCCACTTCAAACGGTCATAACTAGTGTTCTAAACATGGGAATGCAGAAATTCCAAGTGGAGGTGATAGCTTAACCTCTTAGGGTTCCAACGAGTGGTCACAAGCCCAAAACAAGTAAGTAACGAAGGAGATATGATCATTCTACCAAAAAGGGTCAGTGCAGTGAAACTGCGCAAGTCACGACCGTGACTTGTATTTCACGACCGTGAAATGAGGTTTCACGACCGTGAGATGCCATCTCACGACCGTGAGATACTCTGGTACCATTTCACCCGAGAGCCTTCAACCAAATTCAATCCTATCATTTCCAATTCTCATAATTCCTCTCTAATAACTATCAACAATCAATATTCATCATCAACAATCATCAAACAACAACAATCATTATCCGTAACATAATTCCTAACTTACTTATCGTATTCTAAATACGAGTCCTAGCATATAAAGCATGTAAAACACGTAAATGATACCGAGTAACCCTTCACCGTTACCTTTACGCGTCTTTAAACGGTTACTAAGCTTTCCTAGTCTCCACCTACAAACCATTAGATAATAAAAGATGAATATCTTTCACCTTGAGAAAGACGGATAATTTAAAAAGCGAGAAAGACGGTAATTTTATTACCAAAACGGATAGAGGAAGATGAGAGGGGAAGAATAAGACGAACTTACGTGAATTTGAGCAAGAAATGAAGGCGTAGGATCGATATTAAGACTTGAGCAAATATGGAGGCTAGTTTTGGTGGTTTGTATGAGGAAGAAGAAGGAGATTGAGTTGTGCGGGAGTTAGGTTATGAGGGAGTATATATAGGGTGAGTAAGTGGAAAAGTCAACGAAAGTCAAAGACGGTTCCAAAGTCAAGAAAATTCAAAGACGACTTAAAATTCAAGAAAAGTCAAAGACGACTTAAAATTTCAAGAAAAGTCAAAGACGACTTAAAATTCAAGAAACGTCAAACTCGACTCAAAAGTCAAGAAAAGTCAAACTCGCCTTAAAACGGGATTTTCATGGAATCTCACAGAAATTCCAAATACGAACTCGGAAATTCTAAATTCGACTCGAAACATCAAAAGCTAATTTAAAACTTAAATTCGCTGAAAAGATTTCGTAAAATATTTCTACTAGAAAAATAGGGTACATTTCCGGGTGTTACAATCACCCCACCTTTTAAAAAGTTTCGTCCTCGAAACTTGAGAGTAGAAAACAAAAGTATCAAAGATAAGAATCGGTTTATAAAATTAATACGAAAACTTTTATAAGGGAGAAATATTTATGAAGCGAAGTTCATCTAGCAAACGGTTTAAAGAAAAATTTTTATAAGTGTGAAACTTTACTTACGGATCTCAAGAATGCTCGTCGCGAACGAGAACTCTAATTATCCAAAAAGCAAAGTCGAAATAGTGAAATCAAAATTCAAAACAACGTTAGTAAGTGCAGGACTAGTTATCAGACGCGTCTCCAATAACAAGTGCAAACATCCAACCAAACGCAAAATCCAAATATAAAAGCAAAAGAAATCCATTTTCTCCAAAAAAGAGGGTACACAAACCATCTTTAGACTTCTTTGAAACGTTAAATTAGAAATATAATATGGAAATTTGAAAGTTTTATCAAAGATAAAATCAAATAACAAAACATTACACGTACATAGAGCGACTCGAACTTAAAGTTCACAAATCACGATAACAAAATATATACAAAACATGCAAAAACGAAACAAATCGAACTCTTAGGGATATGAAGAACCACGATGAAGTCGGCAGGAAGTTCTACAAGAGTTCGACATCACTTACTCTACTAATAAACCAAATCCTCAAGAGAATACAGTTTACCCAATTTACAACTCATCATTTTCAATCATCAGAATTCTACAAAAATATTCCATAATCACAAAACTTCGAGTAACAAATCCCAATTATTCGAATCCAATTAGAATATGCTGAGGTCCATCGGCACGGTAGACTCCACAACTAACCACCCACATGAAAATTCATTGCGTACTCTAATCTTCTTAGCTCCATCAAAACTCTTATTAGAAACCACCAACAAAATATTTATATCTAGGGAAACAAAACCGCTAACAACCCCAAGGTAAAAGAGACTTACCATGAAATCCTTTGATCCCATTTATTCCAAAACTCATTACCCTTCAACTATTAACAACGAACCTTCTCATCTTCAAAAGTTAAATCACAAACCTCAAAAGAGATTAGTCACAAAATCTCATTTCACTTAACTTTTGCCAATCATAGGGCAATGCGACCGTAAATCAATTTATTTAGCTCTTCCAAACTCTCAATACATCGGTTTTCGCTCATGACAATATTCCTCAAGTTGTGTCATCCAATCCAAATTACACAAAGTATTTATTCCCGTTAGGGTCCAACATTTAAAGACAACAATTTTTTCATGTAACATTTAAAGAACCACTAAAATTCTTAACCACAACTACCAACTATCATTATGCTTATTTCAATTCGATCCTCAAAACGATATTGCAACATTAAGCTTTCATAGCCTAAAACCACTAGGAGAGCTTTCATCCTAAGCTATCCTCAAATCCTTATAATCATCTAAACATGAAACTAGATTAATAGGACGGTTAGGTACCATATTCAAAACTTCTTCAAAACACACCTACTAACCCTTACGATAGCTAATAAGAAAACTACCTCTCAAAAGAGTAGGGATAAAAGAACATGATACAAGGAACATTAGGAAGCGTCATTAAAGACTACGATAAGATGAAAAAGGCGAAGGCGAGAAAAGAAAACGAGGTTGAGGAAGAGACAAAGCAGATAGTAGAGTTATGAAGATATCTGAGTAAGAAAGAAAGTACGAGCTTGTAATTTCTTAAAGATCAATCTTGACAAAAAAACATTCAAGAATGGAAATGAAAAGGAATGATGGCACGAGTAAGGGTTTAAGATTTAATCCACAAAGTTTCTCCTTTCAGACTTAGGGTGATAGTAAAGCAACTCATCCCAAACAAAGGTCTCTTACAAGGGACCATTGTACCACAATCATCAAAGTAAGGTACACCTAGATTTAACAAATCAATTACAACTCAATTCATCCACCCTTTCATATAACACGGATCCCCAATTGCGTAATTGCAGCTCAAGCATAATAACATTCTCTCAACTCCATAATTTGACACATTCCCAAACGTTTCAAAAACCGAAGAACCAATAAGGAATTCTCCATACCAATCTCTTTCCAACTCCTACGGCCACAAGGTAGAACACCGAACAAAACGTCATCATCAATATCATATAGCCCACGAGTTCATTATTAACAAAGTACAACCTCAAGTCAAACATCATCATTAACGTCCCAAGGTATTTCCATCATAGATTACATCATCGAATCTCGCTCACATCTATAATCCTCAAGTAATATGGTTCAACTTACAACGAAACCTTACTACTTCAACAAGTCTCCGATACCATAAGATAAGATCATATCTTTAAATCCAAGAACTATAGCCAGATGCTTTTCCCACCAAGCCTATACTCACAAACACACAATAGGAAACCACAAGACGTCACTTAACCTCAATAATATTTTGCACCTCAAGCTATCATTCAAAACTTCTTATTTACACCAATTAGACCTATCATAAGCATGCTCTTCCAAACAATACTAAACTTCTAAGTACAAAAGACTAATTTACTAATGAGTTTAGAAGTCCTAGCCAACTCATTCAACCTTACACCATCAAATACCATGAACTATCTACACATTAGTCATGGCAAGCATCAAGCATTAAGATCATTTAACATACCTTACCACACTTTCCTCAAGGATACCATCTCTCACCCCCATAGGGTGAAATTAGATCTATATCATTTTCCTCAAATCACAAGTTCATTCTAACAAACACTAATAGTCCACAAAGTCTAAAATTCTTCCAACCAAGTACAATATGCCACAAACTAAAGGGTAAGGTGTCCACAAAAGGTCACATAAGGAAGTTGATGGTACAAATTGATAAAGAGGAGGAAAGTAACAAGAGTAAGTTCCAAGGGGAAAAGAAGTTAGATGATGAAGAAGCATTTAGATAGAAGGAAGAGAGCATAAAACAATAAGGACGAGAGAATTCAAAGATGAGGAAGAAATACAATTCACTTAGGCTAGTAAATCTTCAAATCTCCGGGAGAGTATACTTCTTCTAGGTAACACAATGATCCACCTTAAGACGGTAGATACAAACAAACATAACATCACTCAACACAATCAACAAACAAGTTAGAACCTAACAAACATCAAGTACACCAAAGACTACCAAGTAAAGTCCTTAATGTCTACCCATCTCTCATTTATTATTTCAAGGTCAAGTAGTTTAAGTTTAGGGTTCACGTGTGTGCGTCGGGAGCGATAAAGCTCTGATACCAACTGTGACAACCCTCGCGAATGCGGAAAGATAAAACATACAAGCATGTGAAAATATATGCGGAAATACGGTATTTTAAAAACTTTTATACATGCAAGTTTAAATAAACGAGGAGTGTCAAACTATTACAACTAGGTAAGGAAATACAACAAAGAGACGGGGTCTCTTAAAATGTTAACAAAGAACAAGTGTTTAGCAATTAAGCTAAAATCGTCTAGAGGGTAATCTTCCAGGGACAACGCCCGCTAGCTCACACCCGAACCCCAAAACATCATATCCAAAAAGTCATCCAATGCAAGCAACCTGTTCATTCATGCAAACATGAACCGCCACAAATCAGTGGGGAGTAACTCCGGGTTCTCCCAGCCATATCACCTTTAACGTACATATAAGGAAATACGAAAGTAAGCATGCATATATAGATATACAGGTGAGATACGATAAGAATAGATAGGCAATTTTATAGATAATGATAAGATCATGTGGAAATCAAATCCGAAACCATCATGTTATTCAAAGACTCGGGGAAGACACTCTTAGGCAATCGAATACGCTCACTAGGGCTTGCATCTCACCGTTAGCGGTATAAGATTGACAAGATTGAGACTCGACATACAAACCAGTCACGTCATGCGATGATCACACTAAATCCAACATATTATCATCCATTCACGAACCACGACAATGACGGTGTCCAATCATGCAATGACCATGAACAATATCATGAAATCACGCATTCAAGAACGACACAAGACGACAACTCTCACGGTAAATGAAACGCACTAGCACCGTGTACATGGCAAGTATGATTAAAAGGCATCCACGGGATCACATTTCCCTGAACTCATACCCGATGCTTACATTTCGCGTATGTAGACTAATTTCCTCCTGGTAGGAACGATAAGGCTCCTAATCTAAACCTGGCCAGATTCTCCGAATCACATTTTCCGATTCGATATGCGATCACGTTTCGCACCCAAGACTCGGTCTTACAAAGAAAACGCCGAGTACCCACATTCTCGGTAGATCAATTCACGAAATAGGCGGAAAACGAGCTCAAGCCTCATAACATGCGGTACGCTACATGCAAATAACACCACCTCGCAAGTACACAACATTTGACGGCCGGGTCGATCAACGCATAGCGTTCAACTCCCAACAACGTCGTCGTATGCCCCCTAACACATGCATTTAAGCAGTAGGATACCTCTCCGTTCCGACATTCCAGCCTTACGAACGGAAAGGTAGCCAAGGGAATGAGAATACAAAGCACAAGACAAAATAGTGCTCAAACCGACTCATTTGTAAACACCGACTCAAAGTGGGAACATATCGAAAACCGTCACAAAACATGTGATACATGCGAAAGAGATATCAATTATCCAAAACATGAATATTATAAGACATTACGTAAAATTATATGATAAACCGATCATGCGAACTATTATAAATTACGAGTTTTAAAAGTCAAAGGAAAACAACACAGCCGTGTTGCAGGCCGGGCAGGACCGGTGGCCGGTGGGCCGGCTCAGAACACAAGGCAAAACCCAAAAACAGAGAAAAGAGGTCTGGGCCGGTCAGTCAACCGGCGGCCGGTCGACCGGCACAGACAATCACACCAAACTCAAAACTTCACTACTGATGTGTTCCAGGCCGGTGGGTTGACCGGTGGCCGGTGGGCCGGCCTGGAGCACCTCTTCATGCAAAAACTAAGTTTCCAAAATGAGTTACTGAAGTGTTCTCAGCCGGTGGTCAGACCGGCGGCCGGTCGACCGGCGGCCGGTCGACCGGCTGGGAACACCCCTTCATCCGAGAGCTTCCAAAGCTTAACCAAATCAATCCAAAACTTATATATACTTCTAATAATCATCAACAATCAATATATATCATCAATATTCATCATATAACATCATTCATTAATCATAGCATGGTATCTAAACTTCCTAATCGTAATCTAATACGATTTTCTAGCATATAAACATGTAAAACACGTAAGTAATACCGAGTAACCCTTCACCGTTACCTTTGAGCGTCTCTAATGATCGTCAAGCTCCTATTCTATAAGAAAATAGTCTTTGTCGGGATCTTGGAGGTCGCCACCTACAATTAGATCGTAAAAAGATGAATAAAGTTCATCTTGAGAAAGACGGAATGCTTAAAAAGCGAGAAAGACGATAATTTTATTATCAATACGGATAGAGGAAGGTACGGGAGGAAGAATAAGATAAACTTAAGTAAATTCTATCGAGTAACGAAGAAACTACGCCAATTCTAAGATTGAAATTCAAAGAGGGAAAAATGAGCTTTCTTAAGGGAGAAGAAAGGGGGTTTTGTGTTTGATTTTGTGTTGAATGAATATTAGGTTAAGGAGGGAGTAGTGTGAGTTGTGTAGGAAAAAGTCAAAGACGATTTCCAAAGTCCAGAAAAGTCAAACTAGACTTAAGACGGCTTTTTCATGAAATCTCGCAGAAATTCCAAATACGAACTCGGAAATTCTAAATTCGACTCGGAACTTAAAATTATAATTTAAAACTTAAAATTACTGAAAAAGTTTCGTAAAATATTTCTACTAGAAAAATAGGGTACATTTCCGGGTGTTACACTGAAGACAGATAGTGTCTCTCTCACAATATGCAAGTGAGAGGGCAAGTGGGGTGCTCTATTTACCATTCACTTGCATATTGTGAGAGGGCACTATCCGTCTTCAGCTTGTGATGCCCCATCTTTAATGAAAATTTGTGATTAATTTAAACTGAAATGAAGTTGAAATCCAAAAAATGAGGCATTGGTCCAACATAGATTTTATTCTCACAAATTAACCTTTTTTGTGTTGGGTTAACCCCACTTACAAATAAGAGTCGTTAATTAGGGAAGTTTGTTGAAAAGTGAGTAAATTAAGCTAAGAAGTAAAGTAAGTGTGATGATGCCTAAACTATTTGAATGTAGTAAAGAAAGTGGAGGGATTAAGTCAATCGAGATTAGTGGGATTAATGTCATGTGGGTAACCCATTTTTAGGACACAAATTACTAATTAAATCCTAAGATTGCGAGGTTTTAGATGAAATGCCGACAATTAGAACATACCATTTGTTTTTGTTTGTTTCCTCAGGTTTCTTGTAAAACGTATTGTTAGAGCATGATTTAGGAAAACAATTCAAATTCACAAATTCTCATTTGTGACGCCCACTTTTTGACGGAGCAAATGTGACCATTTTTATGGAAAATCTAACCATTATAGGACTGGTAACATTTTATGGATGATTACTTTTTATCATAAAATGGTCATATTTAGTCCGTCACAAGCTTGTGACCGTCACAAGAGAGACCAACTAATTCAAATTAAAGTAATATTTTCCTTTATTCAAATTAAAGCTTGTGACAATACTATAATCGGAAAAATAAATATTTGTGTTGAATATACTCCCTCCCATCCACACCAAAGGTAACATTGGGCTTTTCACACTTGTCAAGGCGCGTTTTGCAACGTGAATATATTTAGTTACACATTATTAAAAATTATAATAATTTGATATTCTTATAACATTCATGATGATGAATCAAACAAGATCTCGCATGACTATATTTTCTCTTATATATTAGGAATAATACCAAAAAATCTCCACACTCATGAATAGTGCAAAAAACCCAATGTTACCTTTGGTCTGGATGGGAGGGAGTATATATTAAGTGTCACTAATTGTGTTGGTTAAGCACTTAAGCTCCTTAGATTTGAGGGACAAGAAATTTAAAGACTTATTAGGAATCAAATCTAATGACCCAAGTTAAATTACAATCCACGTAAAGAAGTTTTGTAGCCCGTTTCTTTCACTTGGAATTGACGTTTCTCTAACTTAATTGACTACTAGTCTACTAGTCTATCGTACTATTCTTATGTCTTCTTTTCTTCCATAGAATAATAGAATCCACTGTACAATATTTCGCACTCGAAAATGAGATAACACTATCCGATATTCATTAAGGTAGTATTAGTGTAAACATGTTATATGGAGGTTCAGTACTCCTGAATTCCATCAATAAAACTTGTAAGTTTGATTACCAAAACTAGATGCATGGTTTTGTGTTTAGGGCTGAACTAGGCCTTAACCTCCCCTTATATATGTGACGGTTTAATGGTTTGTAGTACTTCTATGTAAAATGTGACTTCTTATTATTCAATAAAGAATTCATAATGATGTAAATTAGAAGTCCTTCATGTAAAACCATCTTATTTTCGACCCTTGGTCGATGACATTAACCCATTATTAAGGACTAAGGAGTAGGGTGTTACATTCAAAACAGTTGGTCTTATTGAAGACGGTACATATCCGTTTTCAATGAAGATGGATCGGATCCCCTCTCACAAGGAGTCAAGTGGGGAAATAAATGGATCCCCACTTACCCCCCTGTAAGAGGAAATCCGACCCATTTTCGTTGAAGACGAAGAACGTCCTCTTTAACGAGAATGTGTGTATTCAAAATTCATACTTCCCAGAAATTAGTGGGTGATGCATGGCATTTTGTATTAAAGCAAGGTAGTGGGTCACCAATGAAGGGAAAACGCGGTAACTGGCTTTAAAGTTTCAAAAGCTTATGTGAGCTAAAGTGGTCGACCATGGAGGGGTATTTTAGTCATTCTGTTATTCTCATATAAGACCGTCTCATATAAATATTACAAACATTTAAATGAAAAATTAGTTATGTACTTAAACCATTTTACCAATTTATTGTATACACCGCTTTATGCAAGAATTTGTAATCTATCAAATCTGTATAGTTTACATTTCTTATTATTATTATTATTATAATTATTATAATTAGCTTCTTTTTTGGGTGATTTGAAGGCACATATTTTAGGAGTATCTTAAATTATCTAGGCGCTTTAAGCTTGTCTGCACCATGTTGGATTCTTTTCATATATGATGTTCAGTTATTAGTTATTTCTGGTGAGGCATTTGAACAAAGTATAAAATTCCTCCACTTTTCAAAGTTAGTTAAAGATGCTTAATGTTATTTGTTCTCTTTTCTAATCGACTGTAGAGGTCGCGGCATAATGGTTAAGAGCAGTGGCGGAGTTAAGATTTGAACTTCATAGGGGCGAACAAGTAATAGTTTAAGGTAAACTTGTTAAAAAAAATTGAAATTTTAACTAAAAATTCGAAATTTCTGACTTCCAGCTGGGATACGGCCCCTGCTAGCCCTCCCCTAGCTCCGTCATTGGTTAAGAGTTAAGGCAATCATATGAGTCCGATTTATACAACTCATTTTATAATTGGGTAAATGATTTGGGTTCATACAACGGCCTTATACAAAACTGTTAGTCGGCAGAAGGGATGAACGCATGAATTTGTAAAAGAAAGTGAGATGAGTAGTCGACGTCACCTTCAACAATTTGGTCATGGATGTGGATGGGACATTATCACTTCTTGGCACTTTGCAACGATTAGGACGATTGGTGAAGGTCAACTAGCAAGGTCGGAAATTCAAGGTGACAAAATATAGCACCATGATCCCGGAATCACTGACTGATTTCAGGATGAATCTCCATTCAACCTCAAGTTATACGGAGTAACCAAATCGCCTCACTTCAGGCACTTGTATTTATGGGCACACGGTGGGGGAGTAAACAGCTCCTAGTTTACGGACTTGAGAACTTCTCCGAGAACCAGTCCCCATTGCGTCCAGTGCGTACCACCCTGCACAATATCAAGAACAGCCTAAATTCATCATTCTTTAATTCGTGGTTACCAATTTAGCGAGTCGTTTTCGTTTACTGCCTCGTGCGTAGACCTGCCAAAAGGGTCAACCAGGTTGGTGCGGGTCGGTCGGGTCAATTCCGGGTTTGCAAGAAATCAGGCCAGGTTGGTCACTTTAGGTTTGGGACAATTATTATCAAGTTATTTAGAGATAATGATCAGTGTGCAACAATAAATATTCGGGTCGGGTCGATTCGTCAGATCGGGTTAATTTTACCACGTCTACTCCTGTGCCATAGCCCATAGCCAAAGAAGAATGAATCTCAAGTAGCAGGATGATATTTGAGAACCTGGCAGAAGACAGCAAATGGATCACGGAGTGGTCCGTCGCATGACAGCTCACTGGTACTCCCATCGATGAAGGTTCCATCAGCAAAGATCACCTGAACAGCCACGGTTTCTTCTCATTAAGACATCGTCGGAAGTTAGTGCTCATGCAAGCCAAAGGCCCTCAAACGAGATAAAGTTACGATTTCTTATATAATAAAACATACAAAATTTCAAAGGACGAAGTTAAACACACCTCTGATGCATATCCAGGGGTGGCTCCTGCTACTGGTCTAGTATAAGAACTCACAGGAGAGCTTCTCTGCACCGCCTCACAGAAAGCAATAAGACGTTCTCGATTTCCTAGCTGTACTGCTTGTACAGTATCATTCCTTGGAACTCGAGGAAGTGGCTGAACCTTAAACCCTTTCGTTGACATGACCTCAGCAATTAAAAGGGAGCCCTACAAAAAAAATATATATATAATTGGTCGAAAGACGACGAAGTTAAAATTTAATAAATAAAAAAACGCTGGAATATTGTGTGATAACTGATACCTTAATGGCTTCCCCAACCATCTGAGGTGACAGAAACAATCCCTGAAAAAATGTGCGCATTATAAATCCCGGAGTTGAGCCACAATCAACTCCGAGTCCTGGGGCAGACAAGCGAGCTGCAGCTGCTTTGACCCACTTATCCCTGCCAGCGACGTAGCCCCCACATGGTGCAATAGTCCCGCCTGGATTCTTTATCAAACTTCCTGCGACAAGATCTGCACCCTGCCAATAACTAATTATACGGGTTTATTTTGCACGTTCCATTAATACCGACAGTAAAGCTTGCAACATACCACCATTGTGGGTTCAATAATGTCTACAAATTCACCATAACAATTATCCACCATGACCAGACAGTTTGGATTCTGCATCTGCATGTCAAATAAGACTCATTTAAAAGCGCACAATAATATTATTGCATTCTTTATGCAACAGAGTTGAAGGATAGCCTGTATGATAGCAGAAGTAAGCGTGCTAGACTTACCTTTATCATCTTTATAGCTCTCCCAATCTCACTCACGCTTAAACTGCGACGCCACGAATAGCCACATGATCTTTGTATTAGTGCACACCTTGTTTCAGGTCTAACAGCAGTTTTCAATCCGTCCCAGTCAAGTCCACCATCCTGAGCGAGCTGGTAAAAAAGTAACGCATAAATCATCGGCATCTTAAAAATTCGTTAGATGATACATGCTCTCCCACTGCCCGTGCCCCGTTTAGATAGAGACAAAAAGAAGAAGCATCGTAAGGATACCCTACCGGAATTTCTCTATATTTGACTCCAAAGTCTTTCAGAGATCCAAGTCCGTTACAATCGCGCTTGCCAATGACTTCTTCCAAAGTGTCATATGGGGCACCAGCAACTGCCAAAAGCTGAAAATTTGGTCAGTCTAGAGCGCAGAGCATAACTGAAGTGCTTTGAACATAGGCAAGTATAGAAACGTACGAGCTTAAAGCAAAGCTCAAACAAAGCGATAAGATAGAGCAAAAGAGAGAGAAACTAACCTCGTTTCCGGGCCTCAAAATAGCAAACAAGGCACATGTGATAGCATGGGTGCCTGAGAAAAACTGGTGGAAATCGCGATCATATTGGGATGAGCACAATATATAGGAATCAAGAGCCGGACATAATTAAATATGTAGGAAATGAAAAGAGAACCTGTGAACGAACAATTGCAGACTCAGCGCCAAAAATTTCAGCAAATGCTTGGTCTAATCCTTCGCGTCCTCCAGCTTCGTCGTGGCCATAACCCGTCGATCCAGCAAAAAACTGTACAGCATCAAACATAATGTATGAGTAAATGATATTGCTGACAAATTTGATGTCTCAGACTCTTAGACAAGATAGCTAATTACAGAAACATCAAAACAAAAAGAAAATAAAATAGCTAACTACACCACGCTAATGAAATCCACTAACTCAATGCAAATCAACAATGAGGCATTTAGCAATCACCATCTCGTCAACCAGGAAACGAATATAGGCGTGCCGTTTGAGATCAAATTGATCTGGCAAAAGCATTATTTTTTTTGTTAAATGTATAGAGTGTATCTGAAATGTCCTCTCCTCATTCAGAGAAGATATTTAGGTCATGATACTACAAGGGCAAGCCAAAAGAATGTGACAGTCCATGGTGTAAACCGTGTAAGATTCATTATTCGTTGAAGGAGTACAAAGCTAATTCTAATGCACGGGAGAGGGAATGTATATTTGTGTCATCAACCCAGATATAAGTATTAAAAATATTTACAAAATGAAATTTTATACTCACGTGAGAGCCGACACGAGCATTCTGAAAAGCTTTCATAACACGAGAAGTATTATGTGCAACCAAATTATCAATATGCCTGAACTCTGAATGCAGTGATGCCACTGCATTATCAACCTGAATCATTAAGATCAAAAGAAATTTCAAAGTAATGTTTAACAGAGAGTCTGTTCTAAGTAAAGCCAGGGCTCAACTGACAAATATTACGTATCATACAGTATTGATACAATACAAAAGTGGGTAAAAATACGCACGATGTGGGGAATATGGGAGCTGTACAACTATACAAGTTTCTGAGGTTCATTGAACGAATCGAAACTGACAACATTAAGTCCAATAGATCAGAGGAAACAGACGTCAAAAAAGGTGAATGAAAGTAAGACAGACGAGCAGCCAACATCTTTGCCAAAAACATACTCCCATGTCCCATCGATCCAATTTAATTTCTTGCTTTTCTAAATGTATACCAACATTGTAGTATTTCATTAAAGAATCAGAAACCCTATAAGCAAAAATAACAAATCTGGTAGACAGCGCATCTATTCTTGTAATGTCTAGCTCCTTGTCTGTTTTCTAAGAAATTGTTTCCAAATGAAAGCTACAAGACTAAAAGTGAGGCAGATTGATGAAGACTTAAACTAAAGATGTCGATCTCAAAAACCCAAGTTATCAGTTTTCAACAAGTAGGCATCGCACAAATGTAGGAACGGACAACTACTTGCAAATTTTTATCCTACAAATACATGCATCCAAATGACTCCTTACAATTCACTCAACCACTTTCTTCCACACGAGAGAAACTTGTAAAGCCATAAAACCAAACACAAGCAACGAAAGCTTGACAAAAATATATCAAAGACGTAATCTTTTTACCTAACATACATGCACAAATTTATTCCGCACAATTGAGCACATCACTTTAAACGTTATTCCGCTAATGAGAAACTTGTAAAGTCATCAAAGTGATCAAACCACACTTAAGTAACAACAAAACATATCAAAGTCGTAACCTTTTTACCCAAAATACATGCATCAAATTTCTCCATACAACTCAACACATCACTTAAGTAAACTTCATCCCCCGATGAGAAACTTCTAAAGCCATCAAACCACGCAAAAAAGCCATCAAACTTATTCAACACATGACTTAACTAATTATTGTGAAACTGTACAGCGGGGTTTTTATATATCGAATCTCTCATGTAGACATTTAGTTATAGTAGTAAATGAGTGTTCAACTAATCAAATGGGCCGTCTAACTTTGTAAGACAGTCTTATTCTATACTTCGCGACTAACAAAGATAAACCAATTTTTTTGGTATCAAATGAGGCATAGCCGCGCGAGCCAGTACGATATATGAGAAGGGGGATTCGAAACGGTGACCTATTGTCACGATATGTACGTCTCAAGCACTAGGCTAAGACCTCTTCGGAAGATACACGAAAATATATCAAAGTTGCAATCTTTTTACCCAAAAAATACATTTATAAACTTCACACTAGAGGTGATCGTTTGCGGGCTTGGACGGACATGGGCCGGGCTTATCTTTGAAAAAATGTACAGCGGGCCTAATATTCCTTGTCCAAGCCCGCTTCAGCGAGCTTACTAGGGTTGTCAATGTCCGCCTAGT
Source organism: Heliosperma pusillum (assembly GCA_022085475.1). Lineage (NCBI taxonomy): Eukaryota > Viridiplantae > Streptophyta > Magnoliopsida > Caryophyllales > Caryophyllaceae > Heliosperma > Heliosperma pusillum. The sequence continues at coordinate 83,875 of JAIUZE010073766.1, read as the reverse complement.
TTAAGCTAGCGGGCTTGTCCGTGGGCTTGCGGGTTTCAATGTAAAATATATAAAACTAATTTTTTAATAAAACTAAGGCTAAACTAAACTTAACATATACTCCGAATTAACTAAAACATCGCAAACTCAACTTAACATATACAAATTCTATAATTAGACATGATTATTTTGAAGTTACAAGTCTCCAAAAAAAGTAACGATATAAAAAAATTTATAACTACTTACTTTATCACTAATACAAGTTTTATTTCATTTACTCTTGTTGTATATTTTTACTTTATTAGCTTTTTGTTTATATGAAACATAATATTTTAATTTTATATATGTTTAGCGGGTTTGGCGGGCTTGTCCATGGGCTTCTTAATCATGTCCATATCCGCCCAAGAAATATAGCGGGCCGAGCTTGGCCCGTCCGTCAAATAATTTTTTTAATTTCTTCTTGTCCAAGCCCGCTTAAGTAGCGGGCCAAACGGGTAGGGCCAAACGGGCCGGCCCGAAGTTGATCAGCTCTACTTCACACCATACAATTCAACACACCATTTGACTAAACTAATGAAATTCATCTAAACCCACATTCACCCAAATAACATATGATCATTTCATTAGATCAAAACAGGCAAAAATACTCAAAAAAACATCTGGGTATTCATTAATTCTAATTAAAAAGTGTACACTTGAACTTAGAAATTATACAATTAAGTATGGAAAAATTAGTGGAAAAAAGGTGTGAAATTGAAGATAAATACCTCAGGAACAAAGGGACTATGGAGAGTAAGAGAAGGGTTGATATGAGAGGAAAGTGAAAGTGAAAGTGAAGAAGGTGAGTTTGATGCAATGGCTTTAATGGGTTCCAAAGTTCGAGGGAAGTGAGGTCTTCCTAGTAATGGAACTCCAGATAAGGCCATCTTCTTAGTTGGAGTTCGATAATCTTTGTAACTTTCAAACTATATATACGGTTTGAAATTCTTATTTGAGACGGTTTGTAAGTGTGAAACGGATTTGAAGTGACTTGTGTACCTGAGAATGTGTCATTTAGTTTGGTTTCGAAACAAGTTATCTCGGTTCAATTTAACTTGGATTAACTTAGTTTCTAGTGCAGTCGATTTCAATCAGGTTCATTTTAGTTGGTCACTTTAATATGTTTGTGCTGTTTTGAGTTGAATGTAGTTTGGATCGGGTGAATATCACTTCAGTTGAATTTCATATCATACTTTTTCTTGAATTGAGGATAAAAAAAAGGCTTAAATATGTACCTTATGTTTTTCAGTTTGAATGTAATAATACATAATACAATTAATAAATAATTAATTAATGAAAAATACCTAAAATATAAGTGTTTGATGAGAAAATAACATTATGATCGTACCTATATGAGTATCTAGTCTCTACTGATCGACGAAGAATTCAACTATTTAAATTTACTTCTTACTCCGTATTTGGTTCACTAGTTGTGCTAATAAGGCTTCATGCTTCATTATAGTTGTAATTATAGTCGTAAAGCGTACTAATACTAATTGTGTAATGCTAAAAGACATTATTAGATTTAAAATTCTAAAGCTAAAGATCGTTATGGGTTGATTGGCATAAAGAATTGGTTCATGAGTGTCTAAACTTACATAACGCCCTCACTGCTTCTGAATTCTAATGGTTTTTCCGGAAATTTGCCGGACAACTTCCAAACATTTATGATGCTGAAAGGTTTCAGTCTTTCGGGCATGCCTTGCTTCGTTTCTTTTTGGTGTAAAACGAGCCAAGAAATCATTTTTTGATTGTCAAAGGTTCGAACCCAGATAATGAGGACCAAATCTCAATGTCGTTAACCAAGCTAGTTGACATTTGTAAAACAAGGCTTTGCTTCTTTTCTTGTGGATCTGCATTTGTGACCTTTTTTTCAACTTCAACCGCTGATAGCAAGCGTCATGAGTTCATGCATCTTCCAATTCGCACAATCTATCAAGGAGATAAAGAATGTTTATAATCGAGCACACGATCTTTTTATCCTACAACACTGATATTATTAATGCACAAGAGCAGAAACTAGACAAAAGTGGACAGTCAGTGTCAGTCAATCTGGAACAACCCGAAACTCATTCTAGGATGATTTATCATACGGAATATCAAAAAGTTGAGTGCTTGGAATGTAAACGGAGACAATGACAGACTGAACTTGTTGTATCTAATCAATCAAAACTACCAATATCACAAATGGCTTATCAATATACATCATTATCTAGAGCACTAGACCACAAGATTATAGTCGTATATACGAAGGGAATAATTGTACGCTTCTGTTAAACAGCATGACTGAGAAAAACTAAAATGGCGGTATGGAGATACTAGCCATACTACTTAAATAATGGGGCCGCTGCAGCCTGCAGAACCACATAAGCAATTATATAGTTTGTTACACGATTACACGCAACAGAATGCACATATGTAGAGCTACAATCCAGACATTAAAACAAGAAGGTCGTAAAGAAGGGGTAAGAAACAGGTTGATGTATAGCCATATAGGGCATATTAGGAGACGCTATTAAACACAGTGACAAAAAATATGGCCAGAAGAGTTATCTTGAAATACCATGTCTAGTAAAAGATATCCTATTCGCAATTTGTTGGAAATCTATATCTTGTTCTTTTTTGTTAGTTGAGAAAACATTAAGTAGGTACTGACGGTGGTGATTGTTCGTCCAAGTTTCAGTTTGCTTTCAAGTTGGAAGGTTATTTGTCGTGAATAATGCTAACACAACAAAGAATATGAAAAGTGCAAGTGTATTTAGATAAGTACCTCAATGCATGGAGAGTTCTGAACTCTTGTATCAGAAGAGCGCTTGTATTTCACAAAAGAGCTTTCACACAATAGACAAAGAGAATGTCAAGCAAGTCAAACCCAATAATGTAACTACCGCCATTTCTAAGGCAGAGTTTGTTCATTATCAATAACTCCATAACTTGGCAGTTTCATTTCATTGAGCAACCCATCCAACACGCTACTGATGCATGCTAATTCAGGATGCGAGGAGTGCCCCGCCAAAAATTCATGAACAATGCCTTCAATGCTAATCCAACTACAACCTCGGTGTTTTTTCACCCCTTTATCCTTCATGACGCGCCTAAGACCAGATACCTCACCCCAATCACGATCATGGGCCAGTGAATTCGACAGCATCACATACCCGGCAGAGTTTTGAGGGTCGACTTCAATGAGTCTTTTAGAAATATCTTGAGTGAGCTTTCCCTTAAAATGGAGCAGGCAACCTCCAAGCAAAGCACCCCAAACAAAATTATTAGGTTTGAAAGGCATGGTTTTGGCAACATCAAGGGCTTCTTCGATACGCCCTACTCTAGCAAGGAGATCAATATAGCAAGCATAGTGCTCTAACTGAGGAGAGACGGAAAACTTTGTTTTCATATCATGAAAAATCTGACGGCCTGCTTCTAAGAACCCTGAGTGGCTACAAGCACATAAAACACCAAGAAATATTCCGCCGTTGGGACGAGATCCACAGTCCAACATTTCCGAGAAAAGCCTCAATGCTTCGTGGCCTTCGCCGTTTACAGCGAGACCCATAATCATGACACTATATGATATTACATCCTTCGTAAGCATAGAAAGGAAGACTTGTTTAGCTCTGCTTAAATCACCACATTTGCAATACATATCAATCATAGAAGTTGCCAAAAATGAGTTTGACCGGAGAATATCTTCCCGCCCTCGTGATTTGAAGTATTCATGGACCCATATACCTAGATCTATATCACCTACTTGAGAACAAGCCGAGAGAACACTGACCATCGTAACATGGTTCGGAGTTACATAAGGATAATCTATCATAACCTTGAAAAGACTCAACGCCTCCACCGCACAACCGTTTTGAACATATGCACCAATTATAGAGTTCCATGCTACGACGTTTCTTTTACCGACATCACCAATTTTATCGAAAGCTTCCCTACTTTCCTCAATTTTCCCCCATCTCCCATACAAATAAGAAAGCACATTGTTGACTGAATCACTAGTACTGCTGACGAGACAATCATCCTTAGCACTGTCCTTAAACATCCTCACCCAATTCTCGATACCTGCCACGTCAAGCTTGGCACATGCAGACAGAACGCTGACCATAGTGGCATTATCCGGTATTACCTTTTTCTGAACCATCTCAAGGAATAGTTTCAAAGCTTTCTCCGATAAGCCAGACTTGGCATAACCATCAATCAAACAAATCCACGAATATATGGAACTTTTATCAGGCATTTCATTAAACATATTGAGAGCTAAAACCAAATCTCTCACGCCTTTTCCGTATGAAACAAGGAGTCCATTGCAGACAGCGGAATTATAAATTAATCCACATTTTGTGACTTCAGCATGTATTTGTTTAACATACAAGGGGTTGCTACAAGTCGCACAGGCTTTAAGAAGGAAAGAAAAGGTGAAATCATTTGGAAAAAGCGAGTGTTGTTTTAAACGCTTAAAGAAAGAAATGGCGAGAGAAGGTTGAGCTTTTCCTTCAGCTACGATTCTAATGATAGCATTGAAAGGAAATATATTCGGTGTTTGCAATTGATCAAACACAAGGAGAGCAACTGGCAATGGATAGTGGCCAATGAGACGAGTCACTATAAGATTGTCGTGATGAGCACCGTAGCAAAAGATTTGAGCATGGATTTGGAAAAGGTGACGTTGTGAGAGACGGCCTTTCAGGAGTGTCGCTAAATTAGGAAAGCTAGAGGCAAGGGATTTTGAGTACATCAGGTTAAATTCTAAGCCTCGGCAAAATGTTTTGAGGCAGCTAACTTAACATTTTGCTACTTATCCAAAATGACCCTAATGACCATACAGATTTGTGCAACTCGAATTCCAAAGATATCAGAAGATTTGGCTGACAAAATCCTGCAATAATTTCAACAAGTAGAGGCCCAAACTTCAGGTCGTAAACTGACATTATCTTAATATGGGAAAATACTATCAGCTCAGAAAATGAGCAAAATACTCAAATAACAGCAAGCTTTAATTAATTTGATTGGTGCATCAATCCACCAAGTTAGTCATAAGCACGTCTTAAGCATAAGACGGTCTCAATTGAGATTTTGTGGAACTGTATATTAACAGCGTTACAACAAAACCATCTAATGGCTACAGAATAACATCATCAAAGCCTTAGTCCCAAAATGATCGAGGGTCGGCTGACATGAATTTCATCAAAAACCGTCTAGGGCATCCAATGGCTACATATGAAGATCCAAAATTTAAACTTTAGCTAGCTTTTGACAAGAAAAACCATGAGTCCTTAACTATCAAACCTTACACAAATTCTCATTTAAGACGGATATTATCCGTCTTAAGTTTTAAGACGGGTCAACTACATACCAAATCACCCATTTGTTGCCTAGAAAATGCCAAGAGTTTTGTCTTTATTACCACCATTATAAGCAAACCACATTTCCTCAATCTCGAAACTCGAAAAGGTCCTCCATTTAACATCAAATATCTCAAAGTGGTATGAGAAACTATGCAGGAATTTCAATCAGTAATACAATTATACAAATTAACATTATAATCCATTAATACCATCATTCAGTCACTGTTTTTTTCCCTTATTCGAAGTCAGTAATACAAAATTCAACATATTACCTTAGAGGGTGCAGTTAATTTTTCAATCTCACAGTAAGGATTCAATCTTTCTTAAGAAAAACTAATCTATCAACTCAAATTAACCCATTTCAAATTAAGTAGCATCAACCCATTACTGTTCTACCAAAATTGGAACCAAAATTTTTAACATGTCAGGAAATCAATTGTAATGTTGACAACTTTGAACAAATTCAAGGTTGTAAGAAAACAATAAAAAATTAATGGAGAATAAGAGTAATAAAAATAATACAGTAGGAATACCTTTAAAGTTGAAATCTTTGATTAGATGGAAGATTGTTGATATAGAGAGATTAAAATTGTAGCACAAGTTCATACCTCGTACGAGTAGATGATACTCTGAGTTATTGGGCATTGCATTCTTTGGCCCAAATATGTACTCCCTCCGATCCAGACCAATGGTAACACTTACCATAAACGGATGATCCACACCAATGGTAACATACCTTATTTGGCACACAACATTACTATGTTATCCTTATTCCCATTTGATATTTACACAAAATGCCATTATATGGCCCACCTATCAACCCCACAATTAAACCCATAATTACATACCCCACCTACTTTTTCCCTTTTTACCCCTCATTTTTCCACCTTTTCTTAAATACTCCAATTTTCACCATGTTACCATTGGTGTGGATCGGAGGGAGTATGTGACAAACGGATTACTCGAGTCGGGTATGGCTATGGTCAATTCAAATCGGTTTAGTTTTAGATTTGCAAAATATAAAAAAATCGGATTGGTCCGGCTAACGATAGGTATACTAAAAGGGTGATGCTAAATATCGTCGACAATTTTATGTAACTATCCAAATTTCCCATCTTGTATTTGTGCCTTAAGTTTGTTTGTTGTCGTTTCAAACGACTATCACGGGGGTCTCAATTTGTTACATCTAGTGCCAGTTAGTTACATTGTTACGATTATTAATTTTTCGTTTTATTTTAGAAAAAAATGTTACGCTTTACAACGATTAGTTTAACATTGTTTGATTGATCATGGATTAAATCGAAGGTTCGCCAATTGTTTGTTGTTCGATATTAGTTGTTAGTTTTCGATTTCTTAAATAAATTGTTTATCGATTGTTTAATTGAAATGTTTTTTATGGGAAGGACAATTTAGGCAGTTCATCAAGATTCTCCATTATTTGAAGTAATTTGTCGACAATCATTAGAAGTTAGGTACCAAAATCCAATCACCGATTTTTAAAGTGTGGCAGACTTCGCACATCCTAGACATGAGCATGGCCCGAACATGACTTAATTCCAAATCCGCCATTTTTTTCCCGGGCAATAGAGGGGATGAGCCCCGAGATATAAGACCAGTTAGCTAAGATACGGAGAATAACCACCCCCTAAATATCCTCTCTCAGTATGGTCCGGAGATCCGATGGTGGAGCATCGAGTATAGTGATAACGCTTGTCAATATAACATCCTAATTAGCGAGCCAGTCACTTGCTCTATTTGGCCTCTCGATTAGTTAACACAAAACATGACACAATTAAGGACCCAACACGACCCATTGTCACAGTCACAGACCAGTTACGACGATTTTGTTACAAACTTCTCATAAACAAATCAATACTAAAAGAGAAACGTGCCACAAAATCAAAATCAAAATCAAAATCCAAAACAAAAACTATTACATTGCACAGAAAACTAGCTTTCTTTAATTGTGGAGGAAAAGATTCAATGGACTAGGAAGCTCCACCATGTAAGGCAGTTAGTTCATCAAATAAAACAGAAATGAATCTAGACTGATTACAATAATGGAGGACATGGAGTTCTCCAAAGAATTAGATGTTGCTGTTAAAGTTGTTCATTTGGCTTGTTCTTTATGTCAGAGAGTTCAATCTTCTTTAATTTCTTCCAATTCTGATCAAGTTAAGTCTAAAGATGATGATTCTCTTGTCACTGTTGCTGGTATATTCCTTTTTTCTTTTCTTTTTATATCATTTTTTGAATTTATTCTGATTATATTGTGCTATTCTTTGATGGGTACTTTCTGGTATTCCTTAATTCTTTGATTTTTATATGATTTTGTGTCATTTTTTTGAATTTATTATGATTATTTTGTGGTATTCTTTGATGGGTACTTTCTGGAATTCCTTAATTATTAATTTTATAGCATGATTTTGTGGCATTTTCTGAATTGGTTATGAATGTTGTGTACTTGTGTGGTATCTTTTAATGGGTTTGCTGTGGGTATTTTTACTTTCTAATACATGTATGTTATTTCTGAATTTATTGTGATTATTGGGGACTTGGTGTGGTATTTTTTGATGGGTTTGTTTTAGTAAATTAATGTACTTTCTAGGTTTTTTGTGAATTTAGGCATGATAATTTGATAATGATGTTTTCTAAATTGATGGGCATGGTGTAGAAATTCAACTAGGGTTATGAACCATTGCAAGAAACTGTGTTTTCCTTGGTGGGTATGGCTCAAAAGGTGGATTAGTTTCGGGTTTTCGTTATGATTTGGTTGTGTGCTTGCTGTCTGATTGATATGTTCTGTTAGGTTGTAGGATGGAATGATAGTGAAACATTCGTGTTAATGTAATTAGATAGAAACCCAAGAATTCTATTCCATTTAGGAGAAAGTATACTCCTGCCTCAGAAAGTCAGAGACTCAGAGTAGTATGATAGCATAGCAACTGGGGACGAGGATATTTTGCATTTAGCAGAAATGTTGTCATTGATTCGTAGGATGTTTCTTCACCCCTTTTTTACATAATGGGTTTGGGTATTTAATGCAGAACAGTTTCACAGGTTTGTCATTTCGTTTTAGTAAATGTGATGGCAAAATTTTGCTCGTCTTAGTTGGTTTGTACCCTTGCCCATGTATTCATTTCAATACGTATGCATGTTTCTGCAATGTATTGTACACTCGATTCTGATGACAGATCGACATTACTTCATGAACAGATTACAGTGTCCAAGCTGTTGTTAGCTGGATACTCTCTGAATATTTCGGAAGCCAAAATATATCCATTGTTGCTGAAGAAGATTCTCAATCTCTCTCAAAATCCGACTCATCGGGTTTATTGGAGGCCGTGGTGAAAACTGTGAATGAATGCTTTTCGGAGGCACCGAAACACGGTCTCAAATGTCCAGTCTCTCCTCTCAAACCCGCCCAAGTAATCCAAGCCATCAGTCACTGCAGTTCCTCCGGTGGCCATAAAGGTAAGCATTGGGTTCTGGACCCAGTTGACGGAACCCTAGGCTTCGTACGTGGCAATCAATACGCTGTTGCACTGGCATTGATTGAGGACGGAAAAGTAGTTCTTGGCGTTTTGGGGTGCCCTAACTACCCAGTAAGGAAAGGACTGATAGACCATCAACATTCATCTACGCCCGATATGTCCTCGGGTATTGCTGACATGTGGGAGAAAGGCTGTGTTATGTATGCGGAAAGAGGCACGGGTAAGGCATGGATGCAACCGTTACTCCAGGGGGAATTAAAGCTTGATTTAATGAAGTTTACGAGACCAATACGAGTATCATCAATTAAAGACCCAGCTCTTGCGACATTCTGTGAGCCTGTTGAGAGAGCAAACACAAGTCACTCTTTTTCCGAAGGAGTTGCTCATAGTGCTGGCCTTAGGTACATGTTTCTTGTGTGAATCTTTCAACATTGTACTTCTTTTCTTGTGTAATTCAGTTTAAATGCAGCAAAGATGGGTTGAGAGAGTAAACTAATTGCTCGGAAAGCGTTTAGCACGTCTACGTACATCTAGACCACAATTTTGCTTGGTTGTTAGTTATCACCTTTGCATGTTACTTAGACATGATCGGAGGTATCTGTACCCATATTTTTGCTTAAAATAAAGTATCCAGTGTCATACCCATACCTTTGATGTCGTTACATTTAGCGTGTTGGTTTTATTATGATTAGAACTGATGGAGAAAAAGAGTGTTTCATCATTTAGAAAGAAAATAGAGGTCTTATGTGTATGCTTCTGTCACTACTAATTCAATAACTTGTAAATGAAAGTGTGCATATAAGACTGTCCTCTTCAACAATGGTTTTGAAGTGTCAGATCTTTGCTATCTTCAATGATTTATTTTGGCATTTGTCCTGAAGTAGAGCCGACAAACATAGACCAGAAACCCGACTCGAGGCTAACAAGTTAGGGTTAACACATGGTAACCCTTTAAGTATTTGCTTGACATGAACCCCATGGTTAGGGTTTAGGTCTATTGTGAGACACCATTTGTTTCGATTCATAATAAAATTTAGATTTGATAAACTCTTGAGTATAATTTTTAGCAGGCTAGTTTGGTTTGATAGGTTAGTAGGATTTGTGGGTTTAATAGTTTATATGAATAAAGTCGTCAAGATTAAACTTTTTACGAATAAAAGGTTTACAAAACTCAGGTTGGGGTTTAATAGGTTAGTAGGTTCGGGGTGTAGTGGCCTGCTTAAAGGTGACACAAAGCTACACCTTGTGAAGTCGCCTCTTTTCCTTTACGGTAACCCCTTCCCTGATTCCAATTGACCGCTGTATTGCCAGGAGGAAGCCATTGCGTGTATATAGCATGGTAAAGTATGCAGCCATAGCTCGGGGAGATGCTGAAGTCTACATGAAATTTGCGAGAGCAGGCTACAAAGAAAAGATATGGGATCATGCTGCAGGTGTGCTTATTGTACAAGAGGCAGGTGGTGTGGTAACTGATGCCGGAGGGCGTCCACTAGACTTCTCAAAGGGAATATATTTGGAAGGTCTTGACCGTGGGATTATTGCTTGTTCCGGAGCTGTATTACATGATAAAATCGTTGCTGCTGTTTATGCTAGTTGGGAGTCTTCTGTTTTATGAAGCTCATTTATGAAACTATTGCTTGCTTTAGAAAGGTAAATACTTTTATTTCGTACTTAAAATTCAATTATTCCCTTTGTATATGTCTCCGTGTTTTGAGGACAAGCATCTATTGTACCTTTGGACTCTGTATTTCCATTTCAGTAAAGCCAAAGATTCACCTATTCTCCCAGGTATGATTAGACCGGGCAAAATTACCCGACATCCAAACTATGAACCCGAGATTGGCCCGCAACCGGAATAATATGACCAGACCCGAATGTTAACTGTTGCACACAACCCATTATCCCAAATAACTTGATAATCCAAAAATGACCCAACCCAATTTCTGATCAACCTGAAAATGATCCGACCTGAACCCGTCCCGTTTGACCCGTTTGATAGGTCTAGGTATGATGGAATAAGTTAAAACGTCCATTCTTCTTATATTGTGAAGTATCAGTTTCTAAGACATAGGAAAGTTAAATGTACATCCAAGTTCCAAATTCGTAGCTCATTAAAGTCGTCATAGGTGGGGAACCTTCAAGGCTTTAAGAGTTAAGACATTCTGGTTATATAGTATTTACCTTTTCACTGCATAGCTGAAAGAGCAGTCTTCCTTTCATAAGTTTAATGTCCTTGTAAAAATTCCCTGAAAGCCTTGATATATTCATCATTCAAGTTATATATTCCTGATTTTTGTTTGACGTTGGCATATTGCCTCTTTCTGTTGCTAACACAAGGGTAAGTATGTGTATATCCGACGCTCTTTTAAACTGCAAGTTGTGGGAGTCATTTAGGCACTGGGGTAATGCCAACAAATTACTGCCGCTACTTTCTGTCTTTACTTCAGTCTGCTAAAGTAAACACAAATTGGCTTACATCTACTTTTGCTATGTAGGGAAATGCCGAGGGCTGCTACAGATGACTATGAAGTCTATGCTTCTGCTTCGCAAAGATATCAGGAAGGATAGCGATTATAACTACAATAACTTCTGACCCGAGCTCCATGACTAGTTGGATTTGTCGTCCCTGACGTTGAATTTTGTACTGATTCCGACATTAGTTATTTTTGTCATGGCGATCCATTCACAGTTTTTTAGATGGGATTGCTATAAATAGAACCAGTATTAACTTGCTAAATGCTAATAATCTTCCCTGGCAAAGATGTATGCTGATGTTGCTCTTCATTTCCTTGGAAAGACATGAAATCAAAATTTAAGCCGATTCAGAAAGTAATGTGGTAAAAACTTCGCTCTTCTCGGATAGTAAAAACTTCACTTTTTATTGGATGACGAGATAAACTTCGCTCTTTCTCTCATCTACCCTCTTAACAACTTTTCTTGTAACATGATACCCCTTTCTCCCGGACATTTGTTTACATTTGATTAAACTATACTCCGTACATCACAATAAATAAATACGATAAACAAATGATTGATCGGAGTTTGTCGGTGACTGATCGGAGTAGGTGACCGGAAAATGGTGAACGGCAGTGGGGATGGGAGATAGGGGAAGCGAGGAAAAAAATAATTTGGTGAGGGAATATAAAATGACAAGGATAATTTTGTAAAAGTTGTATGTGAAAGAGTAAAATTCATATGTGAAAAAGCACGTCCCTAAAAAAAAAGTAATTAATGAATGGAGAGTTGGTGAACTATCAGGCCTGCTGCATTTCACTGAATACACTATGCCACACACTTAAATCATCTATTCCTACAAGATCACTAGCTCTGTCAACGATATTCAGAGCCACACCTCGACACTCCGTCACGATTTGTCTCGCAATAACTTCTAGTCGAGTATCTGGCAACTCCTCACAATACAACTTCATCTTAAACAAATCTAATGCTTCATTAAACAGAAGAGGAGTAACTGCAATAGAATTGTTCTGACAACCCATTCTGCGACACACATCTGTAGACCTTGACGTAATTATCATTTTCCCTTTGGCATTGTCCAGAGGAATTCCAACATTCTCCAGGGCAAAATATCGGGTCAATCCATCCAAAATAAGCACAAAATTTCGCATTTTCAATGCTCGACATAGTAATGCTGCCCTTCTCACTACATCTTCTTCCTGCAGGTCGACACCTACTACATTTGCAATAGCACTCTGTAACTGATAATCGTGACAGTCTTCAGGTATCGTGACCATATACACGTGTATTTTTCCATAGCTCAAAAGCTTGTTATGGATATGCTTCATAAGGGCAGTTTTCCCAAATCCTTGTGCTCCGTGAACCCCAATTTTGGTGACTCCATTTTCCAACCATGTTGTCATTCTTTCGATATTCTCACTTGCCGCCGTGCCCACCAATGTTGTCAATGGTAACTCCGCAGTTTCCCTGACAGTCGATAGCACCTCCTCAAAAACCCCCAAATCATACAGATCATCGACCTCGACAATCAATTTTTCAACCCGATTTCCCCACCATGCTCGGAATAGAAACCTCGTGAAACGATTGGTTCCTTGACTTATTGTAAGAAGTACAGTCTTGACATCGATTAGTTTGCTTTCAGCAGAGTCAAGCCAATGCTGAACTTCTTTCTTTCGAGTTCTGCCAGTCCGATGCTCTTCATAGTCGACACGCTGTTTTAGATCAGTCAACCTATAATGCAAATTACTTTTTCTATCCTCGAGTTTTAGCACGTTAGCATTGAGATTGCTGTAGTATCGTAACCACTTGGGGAAATTACCGACAAAATCCAACACGTTTTTCAGAGACTCGATTGTTTCCCCTATTTCTTTCAAAATCAACCACTCCTTTCCCAGGAAAATGACTACTGTGATGAAAAGCACTGCTGCTACGGAACTTACTGCAGAAAAAGCACAGCGTTGAACACTATAATTAAACAGAATCTCAGTTTCTCACCTACTGTAAACTCGATTACAGGAACCAAGTAATTGCTAAATTTTCATTGAAAACTATCGAAAAAATTCAAGACCGAGCAATTGCTAAGTTTAGCTCAAATTTCACCTACATTTTTTACCCTACTGATAACTGTTCAAGAACTTAACCATAGGTCCATAGCTCAGTAGCAATATTTTCTATTCTTTAGGGTGGGGTGTTACTGTATTTCATGTATAATGAGACGGTTGTACGCGTACAACAAACTCAAACTCATTTCATGTTATACAGTAACTCATTATGTAAGAATACTAATGTCTTTGGCAATATGCTTATGACGGTTTCAAATAAGACTAAAGCCCTATTTTTTTGCACTTAAGTTAGCTGAACTAAACCTAATTGAACTTATACAAGCTGAACTTATAAAACATGGGTATAAATTGAACTAAACTTTTCTAAACTGAATTTATGAGAGCTGGCTGAATTTAAAGAGAATGACTATAAGTCCAAATGAATAGGGGCTAAATAATCTATAACTAAGCTTTCTGCCATATTACAACAACATTACCCCAATGCCTCCCGCAAATTGCGGGGTAAGGGGGTCGGATGTACGCAATCTTACCTTCTGCCATATTACAGATCCTCAAAAATCAAATATAGGTGAAACAACATCTTTAATTAGAGAAGGTTGCAATGTCATTGACAATAACTTAATCAAGACTAATTAAGTATTACCATAATCTATAAAGAAAATTTTTAAAAGCCACAAAAGGTTGTAATGTCATTAACAGCATAACAAAGAGCAAATAAAGTAATTAAGGCAATTATTAGCATGTAAAACTTGAAGATGAATTGCTAATAATAATGATGAATACTTACAAAGTTCAATCATTGTATGTAGGTTTGATGATGAAGTGAAGGGAGAATTTTAGAATCAGAAACCTGAGGTTTGATTAAAAAGAAAGTGCAAAATCTAAGTTAGTTAAAAGACATGTATAAAGTCAACCTCAAAGTCATCCTGTGTCTTAATTCTTAATTGCTTTTATTTGGCCCTTTGGGCTTTGGGTTGCTAAGCATTGTTATCGACCTTCTCCTCTTGTACACAAATGAGATAAAATATTAAGTAAAATTTGTTAAAATGAGGGAAAATAAAAGTGATCAAAATTGTAAGGAGTAATATCTTAAGTGTAATAGCTCCATAAAAGGTTGGAATGAGAAGATGCATAAGTCACAACGTCGTTCTTGGCTACTTTGGCCTAATCAAATCCCCAACTCAGTACAACAATAAACCGGCAAAATGGAGTACCACACGACGAATCCGTAATAAAAAAAGGATTAGAAATATTTAGACAAAAATGGACTACCAATCTAGCATCATGACTTTTTCGTCTTCAGAGTACCATTTTTTTTCATTACACCACCCGTTTTGGCTCGAAATGAGACAGCTATTTTAAATAAAAGTATCATTTTTCTAACTTTTTATTACTCCATAATACAATACAAATATCTCGCAAAATTATCTAATTTACGAGTCAATTAGAACTAAACCCGAACATGACCCAAAACTCAAATTCTCAACCCATTCCAGTCAATTCTTTTTGTTTTTGCTGACATTTTGTGGTGGTGTACTTCAATGAGCAGACAAATAGCCAATAGATAAGATTCAAACTTTTTTTTTACCAATTCTAGTACTATCTTTTATTAAGAACTTCAAGTGTTCATGGTTTCCAAATGACAACACTTTCTCCTTTATCAATTTCCATAACTAAATTTCATACACCAATATGTTATCTTCTTCCAAAATCACATCACCCCATCAAAAGTTTCTGTCAAATTTGCTCAAAGTTTGGAGCTTTTCATAAAAATCAATCAAATTTATCAACTTTGCATGAATTGAAAATAAAAAAAGATGGGTTTTTATGGGGTGAAAATAAATTAAGAAATAGAAAAAGGGTTGTAATTGTTAAGTTTAATCAAGGGTTTAACTTTAATGGTGGAGGTGGAGGTGGAGGTGGTGATAAAGATGATGGGACAACTGCAAAAGTGTTGGGTAATATTGCATTAGCTGTGGGATTAGCTTATCTTTCTTTAAGCGGTCAACTTGGTTGGGTTTTGGATACTATTGTGTCTCTTTGGGTATTTTTCTTCCTTCATCAATCATTATATATTTTACTTTTTCCGTCTCAATTATTTGTTTGCCATATATATTCTGTATGACTGAGTATATTTTAATCGAAGTTAAACAAATGACTGAGACCGAGTGACTGAGTGAGTGACTAGCTTTGTTAACCCTGGTTTATGCTGACTAATGAATAGTGTAGTTTGCTCATGTTAGGCTTGATTGAGGCTGTGAAACTGTTTCGTTGCGAATTGGTGTTAATTTTATTTGTATGGAGGAAGCCAGGGATGTAGTGGTGCTGACTGCTGACGGGTTTTGAACCTAGGTCAAGAGTAGTAGAGTACCATCGTTATATGTATTTAGTAGAAAAGCTGACTAGCTAAGTGACACCTGCTCGAAAAGTTTCTCATGCCCCAAGATGGTTTAGTCTGAATTGGTGGCGATGCCTTTAACATTGAAAATTCAAAATTTTCATCTTTGAGGTTATTAAAGTTTGATGTTGTGGAAGGTTTTGCTAGTTTGTCTTGACTGTGAGGTGATTTGATGCAGAGACTCATTTACTGTTTTATCGCGGCTTGCTTTTTATATTGATGATAAAAGCCATGTTAGTCTATTAACGGTTGTATGCGCTTTGTATGGGTCATGCATCAGCCAAGTATCGGCCATACAAGTCACGCATCAGCTACTTTTTCTAGTGATTTATATAACAGAAAGTTTTGGCTAACAGCTGATGCCCTGCGTAAAAGCTGTTATCTAATACCATGTTCTAACCTTTAAAAAATACCCATATAATCTTTTGTGTAAGGCTTATGTTGTGAAAGTTCAGCATTAGAATGTTGTTTATGCGTTTATAAGTACTGCCTTTTTAGATACTAGCTATATACTTGGAGTCGTGGATATATGCCAGAACCAGACAGACTCATTGAATTTTTGGCCTGGTCCAATTAGACCAATTTAGATGGACAATTGCACAAAATTTTACCAAGTTCATACTATGCCAAGCTACTTTTCTTAGGGGAACTAGTATCGGCATTCCAACATGTTTGGGTGATTATTGGCTGTTGTGCGACGCACAAATTTGTATTGTAGTTCTATTTGCGGTATACATCAAATCTAGCACTTTCCGCATAGGTTGTCTTATTCGAGGCCAGTTCGTACAGTTTAATCTGACTGTCTATATCTGAACTTGCGCAGCTGCTGTCTATAGTTCTTCCAATAGTTGGCTTTGGAGCATTCCTCTGGTGGGCAAAACGGGATATAGTACAAAGCGCTGTAAGATTTCTATATTGGATCGCAATCGCTTCTCAAGATGAAATTAGCCCCTGTCTATATGTCCACTTTAATCTCATGTTAAGCACCATTTTACCTTACTTGGCTTCGAGAACATTTTTTTTTTATCTTCTTGGGGCCGAGCCTATCTGTAATGTCTTTGGAATTATTCTATGAATCACCAGTTTACCATATAGCAGGATTAGCAGGGTTGTCTAGTATTTCATATTATTGATGTGACTTGCATTTTTGAACTTTGTCGATTTCAGTCATTTGAGTAGATGCAGTTAGTTATTTCAGCTGATTTTTTTTCCTTTTTGGTGTACATGCAGTGTCCGAACTGTGGTAACGATTTTCAGGTTTTCAAGTAAGGGAACATTCAACTTTTTGCAAGAAAGAGATGGTTATCGAATATTAAAAACTGTTAGTCTTCTCTGGCTTTATTTCTAGCCTTTTATGTGCCTTCTTGATGTGTGCCAGATCTTCTCTCAATAATGATGAAGTTCAGCTGTGCCCCTTCTGCAGTCAACCCTTCTCAGGTGAATCAACTATGGAGTATTATCTTTTAGATTAACCAATTCTTGGCATGACCTTTATTGATAAATGTTACTCCGTACGACAGTCTGATGAATCTGATTCAAAATCCTAGGAGTTGCTTATCAGCCTATGCATATGATTTCGACTTCAATGCTTGCTTATAACTATTCTGTGGATTGTCTATGAATTAACTTCCACTAAAAATCTTTTCTTTTCGCGTGCTCATTATGGTTTGTGACCCGACATCTTTATTGAACTCAAGCGTTCATCTTCTTTGTGCGACCCTAAATGAATCCAAACCAGGAAGTTTATTTACAGACGGACAGAGTACTGCTTTAGAATGTACGACGTTCCATCTTACATGAATCGGGATGGATGTATTCATGTATATGCTTATTGACTTATTGTGTGTGCCACTGTACCTTAAAACTGGTTTATGGGTTCCTTTTAGAACCAGAGTCTTTGCAATTTTCTTTCAGAAGTTTCATATGTTATTCGAGTACGTTTATACTCTTTCTTCGTTCAATGCAAAGCATCATCTTTCTGTTTTCTTGAATTAATTTGAACCTTGCTAATAGTTTTTCTTATAGTCATTCCCATCTTGAGACAATTTTTTACTGTTATAATATTAGGTTTTTTTTTATTACCGTTTGTCACCATCTGCAAAATATTCCCAATGTCTTATTTCTATCTCTATTTATTAATTTTTTTCACAGTCGAAGGGAATGAGTTTGTGAAAGAACCAATCAAGTTCTCAAATCGATCTTCTCCATTTGGACAAGCATTTGATGATTTCTCACCTTGGTCCGGGAAAGGTATGATCTTGAATTCCATATGCTTTCACATTCATCACGTCCCGTATTTTTTCTTTAGTTATTTGGTTTAAAATATCTGGCTTTGACCCTTATGCGAGCATACAAAAACACGTGCCATGAAGCTACTTAACGAGGAAAGTGGTGGTGGGAAAGGGAAAGATAACTGATAAGGGGTGGTAATGAAGAATGAAATTTTTTCGTAAGCATAATTTCGAAATTCCTAGGAATCTAATAGAATATCTTCCGGGGTCGTAATAGTAAAACGGTTTTTCTACCATGTGCCCTAAGGTGTGCTCTGGTGCCAACGAGGCTACTCTTTGATTGACATAGCTGCTGTTATAAGCTCCAGCCGAGGCTCTATATATTTAATGTTGCATTTGGAGTTTATAATTCAGCTGACATTATAATTCAGCTCGAAAGGTTTATTTAACCATCTCACCGCAGGAAAGGACGCCCCGGCCTCAACAACAATTATCGATGTTGAAGCTGAAGTCAAAGATGTAGAATGAAGTTAATAAAGAAAATGTTCTATATCAAGTTAGTATCAAGTAACCATTGTTTCTCGTTTTCTTTTTATATTGAATCCCTCGTCATTGATCAAAGGCAAAATTTTGGGACCCTATAGTTCAACCACATGCGGTGCTTAATTACAGGCGTTCCGAGATCTTTGGCTTTAAAGCTTTGCAAAATTGCAGTCACTCCGCGGACTTGTTATGGCACACATTCTCGGTAGCCTCATGAATCCGATTTTTGACATGAAGAAACAAAAGGAAATTTCTGTGTATGTAAATATAGACTCACCACACATTATATTGTACTCCTTATGATTGTATGATATGATAGTAGCAGATGAAAATTCTAGTGTAATACGCTGTATAATTATCCGTCAGAAACCTTATGCCGGAGACTGAAAACTTCGGATGTGGTTTTGTCGCGCTTGTACGGTCACAAGGTACAATTGAGGTTTCTGTTTTTACTGTACTGCTGACGATTTTGTCACAAATTATTTGGCCTTGTTTTCGAGGAATTTGGTTAGACAATACTTTTCCTTTGTTAGATCAGAAATCATCGCGCTCTTAAACCATAGCATTCGAGTGCATAATCACCAATGAAGAAAGTTTTCAATTGTTTCATGCTATAATAACTATGTACAAATAATGCTAGAAGTTGTAATGCAATAACACAATTAATAGAATCTAAAGTACCAAACCTTAAACAAACTTTGAAATTATCAAAACATTTCTTGAACTAATAATTCCATAAAAAATCATCCATACCCTAAAACGACTCAAAAACTACAACAAGTAACTACGGTGAAACGGATACAAATTATCTCATTATATACCATAACAAGTTGAATTCGTTTCACAATAATAACCTTAATAACAACTACTACTACTGCATCTTAAATAAGAATTCAAATTCAAACTAAAAAACACTCCATCCTTATTATTAATAATACTCTAATAACAAACCCTAACACCCAAAAACCCTACCGACCCTCAAAAACACAAAGAAACTGTTTCCGAATCATCACATCTGCCTCTTACGAAAAGAGCAACCCTCGGTAAGGCGACACTTCCCGCCGGAAGGCTGACAAAGGATTGCTTGACATCGAGAGCACGCGATAACGGTTTGAGAGTGGCTAAAGATGGTGGTTAAGAAGTAGCACTTTTCTGTAGGACACTTTACGTCCATAAAGTAAGAATTAGGAGTTGGAACCAATCTCTTTAACTTATGCCTCCTCTTCTCTACTTCTGCTGGTGGATTCAATAAATCTATATCGTTTTGTAACACCATTTTTTTTCTTGGGAATTTTTTCACGTAAGAATGTGAGGAAAAAGAAAGTCAAAGTTTGTTTTATAAGTATATACGGTTAGCTAGGGTTTAGGGTTTTTAAATGGGTTTCTTAACCTTGCTTTGACCTAGTTAATTATATTGAGTATTATTATATTATTATAAATAAGATTTTATTCTATAGATATATTACGTTTAATTTGTTGGGCTAAAAATTGGGCTGATCTTTTAAATTGAGATTTTTATAAAACTTAAAAAGCTCACATCTTTACACAGTTTTATCATGTATAATAGTTGCGGTTTTTTTACAATGAAAAAATTAATTAACAATGTTATCGGAATATTGAAAAATGGTAAATCGCGTCCAATATATATGTTATCGAAATTTACTATTTGCAAAAAACGCATTAAAAATGAGCATGTTCAATTGTCAATCTTTGTCACTATGCGGTTTTATGGGGCCTATTAGGCCATGTGTGGCAAACGAGAGAAGCGTATTTATGATAGCAAATTTCGTTACCAAAATACGGTCGACGGATTTTAATAGCGAAATTGTCCAGAAAATTAATTTAAATTAGCAGAATAAGAAAATGCGTTTGGTAATATCAAATTATATGACGAATATATACCAATTCATGAATAAACTGAATATGATACACAACATTCAAAAAGAGTAGATTTCGACTAATATGCTAACCAAATATGTCATTAGTCACACACGAAATTAGTAGATTTCGACCAATATCCTATCAGACCAATGTGTTTTTGATGAAGATGAATCACTGTCTCAAAGTTGATCAGTCATCCTATCCTTAACTTTTTCGGCAAATAATTCCCATGTGTTTTCACTCGCAGAGCCTGCAACGCTATGCTTAATGATTACGCTGAGAGGATTGAGTCGATAGCTTCGAGATTGATTCCGCCAATGGTGAGTTGACCGCTAAGGAGAGCCCTCAACAAATTGAAGAAAAAAAAAAGAGATTGAGAAGCACAGGTAATGAAGCACATTGGTGAGCCCTCCTCAAAGCATGTTAATTTGGACTCTCCTGCACAGTCTGACATTGAGAAGCACAGGTAACTGTAGCTCATTGGTGTGCCTCGTAATTATATTTATGTTTATGATATCGTGATTGAAAACCTTAAAATAAATTTTAACAGGAATGAAGCTACAAGAAGACTTGATTGACTGAAGAGATGGTTCAGTCGCATGGCACGACAACTAAAAGAAAATAGTCTGATGAATGATGATGAGTCGGTCAGTCAAAAACGCTGAGAAGGTATGAACATGTGCTATGTGTATGTCTATATGTTTCGTAGACAAGATAAAAATTCGTGTTTGTAAACTCCAATTCAACTTGATAATAAAAAGACGACTTTATGATACGTTCTCAGGGTAATGCAACAATATACATTCTCATTGTCTAAGTTTCGCACCCAAGACCCAAGTCAAAGTAAGTGTCGAGTATCAGACATGGATATGCAAGGTGATATATGAAGAATCATTGTTGTCATTGTTGGATACTAACTACTAAGATTACTCTTCTGAGAGTACTGACCGTTATAAACTTGGAGTCTTGGACTATATATAGTGCTAGTTTTATGTGCAAAAATGATTGCAATAGTTGTAATTCTTCTTTTAAGAGATAAAAATGACAGCTTGGGCACACCAGTATGCCTTTTTGTTTCCTTTGATTGCTTTCTCGGTTTAAATCATTCCATTTAATTGTATACGTTTTCTTTTTCTTGGAAGTTATCCGCTTTATACCTTACTTGAGAGACTCGTTTAGCACGCATAAAAGGTACTACTCGGTAGTATTAATTATTACCGGGGAGATTAAAAAATGACTGATGGACCCGATTTTGGCGAAAAAAAAGTGGGTGGACAATGCTCCGTAATTTTAGCTGGTAGTGGAATGAGTTAACAAATATAACAGGGCAATAATCTGGGAATACTGTAAAGTAGCAAAGTGAAACTAATACCTCGTATGCGAATATATACTGTAAGGAGTGCTGAGCAAAGACTTTGAAGAAAAGAAGCACTAAACCAACAGTAGTTGAAGCCGGAAAGAACGAGTGGCGATGGATCTGGCATTGAAGAATGCAGCTTCGAATGGAGATGTCAAGTTCTTGAAGGAAACGGTATCTGTTCAACCATGGGAGTATTTCTTGAGTCAAACTCCCACGACTGCAAACGGAGATGTTGGAGGTAACATCCTGCATTTATCGGCATGGTACAGCAAACCCGAGTTTTTCAAGGAAGCTGCAAATGTACTACCTGCAGATATCCTAAAACAGCTGCTGTCACAGACTGACGATCAATATAGATGGACGCCGCTTCATGCTGCTGCTGCTGCTGCAAGTTATGACAGTCACTGCATCGTCAAGCTTATTAAACAGATGTATGCATCTTTTGATATTGTGGACGATGGTGTAGTGAAGCCGTGGTTGGTGTTGACTAAGCAGAATATGACGCCGTTACATCTGTCATTGGAGAATGAAAAGACGAAGAATGAGAAATGTGCTATGGAGTTACTGTTAATGGATTCTGAGTTTGCGAGCTGCACAATTGTTGATAAAAATGGCAATACCCCTCTGTTCTATGCGCTCAAGAATGGCTTCATTGCGGTTGCTGAGACGATATTAACGTCTCCCCTCTCTCCCGCTTCTATTTTTTGCTCCAATGATGCCTTGACGCCTTTTGGTTATGCCCCCAAATGCTCAGGTCACTACTCTTTCTTCTTACAATTATTTTTTCATAGCACCCTAGAGGCTCTAGATATACTGTTTGATCTATTTCTTAAAAACTTACGTAATTTAAACAATATCGAGCTCAAACAAGCTTCCGAGCCGAGCCTTAGTGTGCTCCTGCAGAGCTCGATTTCGCTCAGCTTGACTCGAGCTTGAGCTTGAGCTTGAGCTCAGTTTGACAGATCTCAAGCTGAGCTTTGACCGAGCTGATTCCGAGGGCTTGTCGTGCGGGCTCAGCTCATTGACACTCCTACTATTCCCGAAGAGTCTTCGGGAATAGAGTACTATATGCAGACATATGGTATGCTATTATCGATTACAAAATAAGTTTTACTTTGAACCAAAACAATACATTTTTTTCCTGAACATTACCTTGAAAACAAGTTCAAAAAATTGATAGATCCGCTAGTGTTTAAGTTAATAAAGTTTGTAAAAACAGACAGTGTAGTGAGGTTGGTTTTCAAAAGATATGGAGATTGGATGGAGAAGACTGATAGTAGAGGATTCTCACTGCTTCATCGATGGGCAGAGAGCGGGGAGGCAAGGCCGTGTAAGCTACTTTTAGAGGATGGCGATGTTGGTGATGCAAGGACCAAAATTTTTAAGTACTGTATTTTTTTGAAAGCGAATGAGAGTTCCGACACTCCATTACACATAGCCGGGAGGAAGAAGGATTCGGAACTAGGTCAAATCTTGGTTCGAGGTTATCAGCAACAAGTGAGCGTAGGCGAGATTGAAAACCAAGAGTTAATGGCAGTCACAGTTGACTGCCCTCCTTGGAATATAAAGAACATTAATGGAAACACACCATTACATTCCTCCTTGTATCCATTATCGAAACCTGAAGAATTTGCACTAGAGATCCTTTCAATTGATCCATCCTCATGTAAGATCCCCAACAAAACGGGTGAAAGTTCTTTCTTTCTTGCTGTTATGTATGGTTGTACCCGAGTTGTGGATGAGATCTTGAGAATTGAAGAGCCCCGTTTCGACATGCTTCGTCGCAATGACGGAAAAACTGTGCTTCATATCTTATCCTCTTGTCCAGGTACATTGCTTTAATTCTATGTTAGCTACGAGTATAAGAAGAGTTCTTCTAATTCCGCCCGTCTTTATCATGACTGCAGAGAAAACTGGCAGAGTGATGCTAGAGAAATATTGGTGGATTATCAGCTTGCGCGACGATAAAGGAAATACAGCACTTGATTATGCCAAACAAGCAAATACTCCTTGGCTAGTAAATTTGTTAAGCAACCCTCATCTTATACAAAAACAACACTTTGATTGGATCGACGCTTGTAAAAGAGACGAGGCCCTCGCTGTTCTTGCCTTCGTTGATAACTGCCCAGACCTACAAAGGGAGTGTCGCGAACAAAATGACACACCTTTACATCACATAAAGTTACCCACTTACAAAGACTACCTTAATTTCCTTAAAATTCCGTCTATAGCTGAGCTTAAGAACACAACTGATAGAGACGGTGCAACAGCTTTGCACCGTGCGCTAGAGAGAAAGGATATATTTCTTGCGAAGACACTACTCCTTGATGAAGGAGTGGAGAGGACCATTGCAGATCACAACGGCACGACTGCCATGGACTTGCTTATCAAGCTTTATAAGGAAAATGATGACTGGGTATGTTCAATCAACCTAATTTGTGTGATTATTTTTACAGGGAAAAATAAAAAACTCAGGTAATTAGTAATACGTCTCGTTTCATTTAAGTCTGATCGTTAAATTTGGAGAACCTATCTTGCAGGAGAAAATGTGCAAGCTAATCAAAGTAAATCCATTCCTAAAAACGTCATATATTCGATCCGCGACTAATTTGGATCAGATGAGAAACACCCTCTCAGTCGTAGCTGCGCTTTTAGCGACGATTACATTTGCAGCAGGATTCACTCTTCCTGGTGGCCTTGACAGTAACTCTGGGGAATCCCTTCTTGCTAAGAAAGCAGCATTCTTAGTATTTTTACTGACGGATGTATATGCAATGTGTACTTCCATGTTGGTACTCTTCTGCTTGATCTGGTCTATGGTTTCTGAACCCGACATGGCTCGACTATTGGTTGATCGAAGTGTGTTCATACTAATGCAGTCCTTATATGGCACCTTGTTAGCGTTTATGACCGGAATCTATACTGCTATAGAACACAGTTCCTTATGGGCAGCCATAGTTATATTTGTCATGTGTTCAGTCATTGGAATCTCGGCAAATCGGACCATTTTGCACAATGTGATTGCCAAGTTAGTTCCTGCTGCAAATCGAGAAAAGAAAGATCCACTGCGGCTTCTTGAGGAGGTAAGAAATATTACTCCATAATTCCATATATATCCTAATTTTATGGTTTATACAGTAGTAAATTCCATTTTCCATATCCTTTCTCTTCTAACTGTTAACTGGATTAAATTACTTTCAGGGAAGTGCTGGTGCATCTTCAACAGAAAAATATACCTCGCGTAAAACTGAGTAGTTCACCGCTAGATAAGGTATCCTTGCTGATTCTGTTATACTGATGCAAATGATCGTCGACTGTTTTTTGCATTCCAGGCACAGAGCTGTGTAATCTCAACTCGAGCCAGCAATTCTCTCCAACTATCTCCCCTTTCTCTTGTTATATAACACAAATCCAAGATATCAATACAAGATCCTTGTTTATGAATTTCGGGCTTACACACTTCCACTACCAACATTCCAACACCCAGTAATCGTTAGACTATCACCACGCCTTAAATTTGAATGTCGGTATCATGTATATGGCTCTGTACACCTTTTCTGCAAATAATAATGTTGATTGTTTTTATTTTCTTGTTTATTCTTTCATCCCAAATTGGGTTTCACCGAGGACCCCTCCGAGCACCGCTTAGCAAGAACAAGCCACGTCAATGTTCGGGCAACAAACATGTTTTTGCGAAGTTTAAAGACTTCTTGTTTCGTATGGCTTGCAATGTTTGTCATTGTATACCTAAGTTGTTGAATTGTAGAACTACTCTTCTGAAAATCCCTTGTAGTCCTGATGATCTGATTAGGGCATTTTCCGAGTATCCTTAAGACCGGTCATTTTAGTTTGAAATAATAAGACAGGATTTAGTGACCATTTTACAGAAAAATGTGATCACTTTTGGAAGATAAGTTATCATAATCTGCAACACAAGCTCGATCATTTTAGTTACATTTGATCATAAAATTGTGACATTTAGCACGTCTTTAATTCAAACAGATTTAATCCGTCTGAAATAAGAATTTGCCTTTACTTTTAGTTTATATACAAGTCATATACTCCATGAGTAATAAACAGCAATAAGCTAGGAAGACTTTCAGAACATGAATTTAGCAGAAGAAAGAACATAGGACAATTTAGGGCCGTCATTTAAATTTGAAAGGCTCGGTTCAGAATTACAAGTTGGGGCACCATAAATACGAAAATTGATTTTAGCAGGGTCGTGTTTTTACCCGTAGATACTTATTTAGCTCGGTTCAGAAACTTTTGAACTTGCTAATCAACGATCCAACTGTCTGAGAATATTAGAGGACGGATCCGGCGTTAAAGGAAGCGGCTAAGAAAGGAGCTGTTAAATTCTTGAAGGACGCGGTATCCATTCAACCATGGGAGATTGATATGAGATTAATCTTCATAACCGCCAGATCATAACTCATAACCGTCTCATACAATTCGGAATGATGTTGATTTTCTCATACTTAACACAGGAAGCTGGTGGAATCCTGGTAAACCAAAAGAGGGTATGGTTAAAATCGGAATTTTAAAATTATACGACTTTGCGTTTAGATTTTTGACTAGTGTCGAGTTTTGAATGCTGAACAATGACATGGAGAACTTGTTCCAGGAAGGTGATTTTGTTCATAGCAAATTAGACTTGGGAGAAGCCTATGGGAAAGCTCTTAAGACTTGGGCAAAATGAGGGGACAGAAATGTTAACTGTTATGACAGAAACGAGAAAGAACAAATAAAGAACAAGTTCACTAACGGTGTGTTAGCTACGTCCACATGGCAGAAGGGATGAGAGTTTTATTAATGTGGGTTAGGCTTAGAGAGTTTATATACTACTCTCTAAGACCTAGTACAGAAAACCTAGAAAAGCCCAATAACAGGCTATAGGCCCAAAACAGAGTCCTAGCCCAATAACCCCCGCATTGTCACTCGAAGTGGCAACTAAACCGATTCAAGGCATTATTCAACATTAACAAAAACAAAACCCGGGTTTTCTTTGCTAACCTAACTGATGCTCATTCCCAGGAAGTGTTGTACCAGTGTTCTTGACTGCCCATCCTAGAAATGGAAATCTCTTTTGTAACTTTGAATTGTAGTGTTGGTTATCTAAATACAAAGTTGATAGTTTCGGATGCGCCGGTGTGCTGGTATTCATTTGGTTCCTTTCATTGAATACTCGGTCCTTAGTCATTCTATTTTATTGCCTACCAGATTCCACTGCTTTCACCGCAACTATCAGTTTCAGATAAACCATACATTTGAACTGAAATAATGGCACAAAATTACGAAGTGAATACATCTGCATCTGCTCAAACATCAATACTAACATAAGACTGCATTTGATACAATTGACGGTACATGGTAGGAAGAAAATACAAGATAGAGCATGTCGTCTGTTAAGCTGGAACTTCTACCTTTCAGCAGCGGCCACTCGGCCAGCCCCGGAAACAGTGTTATACGACTACTTCTATTTGTGGCTTATACCTGATCTTTCTCAATGTTTTGATGTGGTGAAGATTGAAGAAAGAATGCATTTGTGTAACATGGGAAGCCTGGACTCTGAGAATGATGATAAAATAATTAGTCGTACTTATACATTAGTCGTAAAAAGTAATAACAGAATGGTCTACAGTCTATACCTTCCTGTGAGCTGCTGAATTGACGAGTATATCCTTTTTTGCATCTTGCTGCCATAAGGCTAAGCATCTAACGTACAGGAACCGATATCTCTGTCATTTGTTTCTGTAGCGTCAGAAATATCTTTTAATCGTCGATCCCTTCCAGAAGATGCTGGGAGTCCTGCAAAGTCCATTTATGTAAATTCACAGTTCATCTGTTCAGACATCAGTTGGGTTCTAAAAAACAGTTTGATGATGGTAGGGTTCTTTCCTAAGTCGCGAAGATGGTTGAATTCATCCTCAATGACTTTACCATAAGCTGACATTCGCACATATCTCAAGACAAAAATGTCGAAAAAGAAAAAGAAAAAGAGAGACAGCAAAAAACACCTTCAAGCATCGTAAAACTGGATTTGCCTGGCACCAACATGGCGAATGGTTGAAGAATCTGATTAAGATGGATATTACCCCACTCGAGAGAGTCCCACCATTCTCTACTTGCCTTTATCTCTTTAAGACAAAGCGGTACTAAAGGCTCTCCGTCGCTGGATAAGGGAATAGAGACTGGCAGTTTTCGCATTTTTGGACAATCCCTGACAGTGATTTGCTCGATCGAGCTGCAAACTGGAATATCCCCTGCAAACAGACTAGTCAAATGAGGCAGATCATCCAACAGTAAAGCTTTCAAGTTCGGGAGTTCGTTAACCGTGCTATTCTGGTCATTACAGTCAAGTGCTACGATAATCTCTTCAAGGTTTTGGCAACAGGCTACTCTAACTTCCCTCAAGTTTCTCAGTTGATGGCGCGCAAAGCCAAGCACAAATAGTTGCTTTAATTCTGAACAATTTTCTATAACAAGTTCCTCAATCAAACCGCTCCCTAGCATCCCTTCGTGTGAGATGCTGATTAACTTGGGAAGGCGCCTCAATTTTAGAATTCTCAAGTTGGGAAGGGCAGTTAAGTAGTTGTCTTTGATAGTCTGTTCATGATGAGCTTCTATGATCACTTCACAGTTGGATTTTGAAACAATTGTCTCTATTTCATTGCATCCTTCAACTTCCAGCTCTTGGAGATTGTGTAGGCCCGTTTCCAAGAGACTTGATGTGAACACCCACTTGATTTTCGGGCAAAATTTGATCACCATTTTCTTAAGATTGGAAAACGCGACTTGTGGAGGTGCCACTCCTTCCATTACTAGGCCTCGAAATTCTTGCAGATCAGTTAGAGTCAATTCTCTGACCGATTGAAGAGGCGCAGCTTCAAAACATGATACTGGAGACCAAATGAATTCTATCAGTCTGCAACGTCTGATCAGAATACACGCCAATGCTGTTAAACTATCCAGCGACGGAATGGCAGAAACCAAGCTATTCGAGTGGAAATCACAGTTTTGAATCTGTAGACTTTGGACATTACTTGGGGGAACAAAAAGCTCAGTATCACCGACACATCTGAGGCTTCGGCTACATAGTACAACTATGCGGTCTTTGTGCGTGTTCAAGAAATGGGGTTGCTGCGTACAGTCAAGCCTTTTGTATGGACGAGCACCGACAATGAACTCATAATGGCTAAGCTGATGAAAATGCTGAGTGTTAACATATCTGTTAAAGCTGCTAATATCAGATATTCTGCAGCCTTCTAATCTCTCCAAATGCCCCAGTTTTTGTAGGTAATTTGCCGAGATACTTTGCACAGCGGAGTCCAACTTAAGGCACTGAATTCTCGACAATTTGGAGGATGACTCTCCAAGTAGTCGACACAAATCCGTGCTACCTTCTAAATCCATGAACCTTAGGTTGGTTAACTGCTCTATGCCATGGGGAACATCTTTCATTGACCAACAGAAGCTCAGGGTCAACTCCCTTAACTTGGTAAGTTTGACTAATGAAGGCACAAAATGCAATCGCGAGCAAGATTCAAGCAGCAGAGCCCTCAGGTTTTTCAATTCTGAAACTGATCTTGGTAGCATCTTGATGCTGGTTTCTGACAGGTTAAGGACCTTAAGACCCGTCATGTGGACGAAGAAATTTTCCGGAAGCTTTGTAAATGGGTTATTCTGAAGCAGTAAGGTTGAAAGTGATGGGCACATGGGAACGGTCGCTCCTAGCTGAATTTCAGACAAAGAGTTATGCATCAAAGACACCTTATCTAGATCTAGTGCCCATCTATTACCACTAGGTATCCTCTTCAACTCTGCACCCGATGCTATCATAAACCGTGGCATGACTTTGGTGATTCGGATTGCCATATCTCTAATCAAGTTGTGCATTTTCACATACACACTGTTAACCTTCTCCAATAAACACACATTTTGGAGTGTATTTAGCATGCTGTGAGCCTTATCCAACTGTTTTTGCCACCCATCTATCCCATCCAAAAGACCCTCTGACCGGAAAAGGGTTATCAGCTCATCTCGTCTTATGATCCCGTACTTCGGATACATTGCACATAATAGGAAACATTTTTGTAGCTTTGAATCTTTTAAACGGTCATAACTAAGCTTCAGAACTGGAAACACATCTGTTTCTATGTCAGTTAGGCCTTCGGTTGAGTTTATTAACTCGTCCAGAGTATTACGCCATTCTTCAATGTCATCCACTCCTCGCATGCTTCCAGCCATGACAATAATACCGAGAGGCAAACCACCGCACTCAGAAGCTACTAGCTTTGCCACAGTTTGTGCTTCTGGTGGAATCTGACTCCCAAGTCCATCGGAAAATAGCTTCCAAGCTTCGGCGTCTGAAAGAGGCTCCACGTTGACTGTTTCCTGACAATTTAGCCTTCGGCACACATCTAAAGACCGGGTTGTAAGTATCAGCTTAATATTGTTCTCTCCAACAGGAATCCCGACTTCTTCAGATGAGAAGTGTTCCCATACATTATCTAGAATAAGGACTAGATTTTTTCTGCGCTTCATCTCGTACGATAACGATGCAGCCTTCTTGATCTCATTTTTCTCTTGGAAAAGATAGCACAACTCCAGGGCTTCAGCAATCTTGTCTTGAAGTATCGACACACTAGTGCCATGTGATACAGATACCCAATAAACATGCCCTGGATTCTTAAAATGTTCGAGTAGCTCGTTATGAATTTCTTTAAGCAGGCAAGTTTTTCCGACACCACCAGGGCCATAAACCCCGATTCTTGAGATGGCATCATCTTCTGTCAAAAATGATATGATTTTCCTCTTACAGTGTTCTAATTTGTGATCGTTTATCTTCATGTCTGTTGTGACTAATGTCATACTCGAGTTCCCATGATCATGCAATGTCAGTCCTCGAGGGAACAACCCTTGCTCTGTCAGCTTTTCGATCTCCCGAGTCAATACACTGGCCTGACTCTTACTACGAAACTCAGGTATGGTATTGATATTTTCTAGTTGATGCTCGAGCTGCTGCAGCTGAAATTCCACCTGACCTACATCTTTTAACCAGTTATCTACCTCTTTCTTTCGCTTCTTTCCTGATTGAAGCTCTTCTTTTTCGACTTCAGTGGTTATATCCGCTGCTCTTGCGCGTAAATGCCTGGCTTTCCGCTTCAAATGCTGCAGCTTGTTGCCTTCGCCATCAATGCCGTTTAGCCAGTTCATTATGGTGTCCATCTTAATAACTGTTGACAAAAAATAATTCAGAAGAAACATTTATTTAACTTTTAGAATTCATATTAAAGAACTTCAATATGATCTCCTCAATGAAGTTCCTGCATCAAAAGGCCAAAGGGATACTAGATAAATGCCTTTTCATTAGACGAGGATAATTATTAGGGGAGTCATAGAGCTTAAACGAACTAAAAAGTGGAGGAGAGTAACAAAGGAAGGTTGAAAACTTCAAATGACGAAAATAGGGTAATCCTTAAGTAAATGAGGGGCAACGCCGGTACAATACATAAGGGAAGGAGATTCAAACCGGTAGACTAAGACCTATTCTGTAACCCGTGAACTCTATACATTAATCTATACCACCGTTGTACTTGTATCACGAAATTCCATGATGTGGCCTTGAACCCTTTTTTTCATTTTTATGTAAAATGAGGAACAAGGCCGGTACAATACATAAGGGAAGGAGATTCGAACCACTAGGCTAAGACTTATTCTATAACCGTTAAAACTACTTATTTATCTATTAGGTTGCCGAATATTTCATTAATAACTCACACAGTAGTTTACGAACCTACCAAACAATTCATGAAATCTCCGTTATCATTTCCTATTTCAATTGTAGTTTGTGTTAGATGGTCAAATTCAGTCATTCAGATCAACAAGGTAAACTAAATACTAATGATAACAAATAACAACTGAATTAAAATGAAATGGATTGAAGTAGAGTTATAGAACAAGACCTTTCAAGCAGAAACTGTCAGCAAATATTCAGAACTACTGAACAACAGTTGAAGTTCATGCACCCTATAATATATTAATATCAAACAAAAAACAAACTTACAAACATAAAGCAATGTTTTAAATTACATGCATATAAATATATAATAACAATAATAATATAAATACAGATTTTTGAATAATTTGGGTAAAGAAGTATACCAATTATCTTGCAGAAGATCTAATAAGCTATGATTTGAGCTTTAGAAAATTGACTGACTTGTAGGAGTAAATTTCATGGACACAAGACATACTGTTTGTATCACTCTTTTGTGGACCCTACTTTGCCTTTTCTGCATCTTCATACTTCCTCCCATCCAAACCAAACTACCCCTACACTATTTCAAGTCAAACTTGATAAATATTGACATTGATTATATGTAGTCAAATTTTTAAAATTTGTATATAAAATTGACATATTTACATGTATTATAAAAAGAGGTTTCGGAAAAATATTATTTCGATGCAAAAAAGTAATATATAAATAAAGAAAAACGTAGTCAAAGTGTCGTCTCGTAGACCGTGAAAAGTCAAGTGGGTAGTTTGGTCTGGATGGGAGGGAGTATGTATTTTCCTCACAAAAAGAGTGACAAATTTCTTGACCAAATTTCTTTTGTAATTATATTATCTCCCTTTCTTCTCAATTATCTATAATAACGTATATGTTTTTTTTTTACATTACCATCTATCGTTTCCATTTGGGTTCGTTAAATCGGCTCAGAAAATAATTTAGGTGGCAAAAAAGAAACGAAAAGTGAGGATATAGGTCTCCTAGGGGATTTTGTATGACAACTCGACAAGTAGATTTGCTTGCTAGATTGGTAAAGGGGAAAAATATGACCGATTTTACAAAGAGGCAGAGGAATCTACTAAATTAAAGTTGATGATTGCTAAATCTGTTAATCGAAATATACTAATCAAACCAGTCAATGAACTTTATCATTATTAGTTTGTTCAAACAATCTTCTTATACTAGATGTAATATGTTGAATGCTAAATTGGGTTTTAGGTAGAATTTAAAACATTTGGTCTAAATTAACACCTTTATGTTGATTTTGTTTTAGAATCATACTATACTATCATTAATTGATAGTAAGTGGATTGTACCTCTAAGGTACTATCACATAGAATATAGTTTTTGAGCTTTACAATAAAGTTTTTGAGTATAGTATAGTTTTACTATAAAGTTTTTTGAGTTTATTAATTTAAAAATTAAGCTCAAAAAAATTACAATAACACTCAAAAAACATCATATATAAGATATAAAATTTAATTTATTAACTTTAAAAAGCTCGAAAATAATGCACAAAAACTCAAAATCATAATACTTTGAGGTAGTACCTCCGATGTATAATCCTTTTTCTCATTAATTGACACCCTTTGACTCTCATTACATCGTTTTAATCAATCCAGCCTAATACGAAGGTTCGATTCTTTTGCATTTAATTTTCTAAATTGAATTTATTTGATCTAAGCTCATACTTCGTATAATTTACTAAACTAAAATAAATTTATACGATTTGAACGATACTTATAAAATATGGACTGAACAAAAATTACAACATTTCCAACTTAATAATTCTTGTTATCATTCTAAATAATTACTCCTAATAACTGTAATAAGACCAGATTTTTTATCACCTTCCTCGTACTTTCAGTCTACACCATGTCCAACCCACCATCTCCTTCTACAACCACCGTCATTCTACGATTCACCACCGAAACACCACACTTACTTGTCAGTTGTCACAACCTTTGTCTATTCTTTGACCGACCTTATTACTTTTCCATTCTAATTTTTCCTTGAGTTCTCTAGTAAATTTGAAAAATCAATAAAATTATAAAATACATGAGTAGTAAGCTTTCAACAAGTGTACACGGAAATTACTCCATATTTTTATTTTTCCTAAAAAATATTCCAACAATCCATATTATGGTAAATTTTCCGTAGATTTTCCAATTATTTTTTTTAAGTAATTGCATATATCCATAGTTTTCAATCATTAGATGCTCCATATCCAAAGTGACAATAACAAGTCATCATCAAATTAATCCAATATATAAATTTCTCTATAAATAAAAATAAAAATAAAAAATTAATCCCATCTTTTTCAATTATCAATTCAATTAAAAAAAAAGGTTGGTTTAAAGTTTAGACCTTGGTGATAATAAACCAAGGTGAGGCGTTAATTATCATCAAATAATAGGCAAGAATACAGAGAGAGAGGAAGACGAAATAACACCAACTTTTTAATCATTTCATCTTCTTCTCTCTTTTATTAATCTTATTAATTATTAATTAATTACCCAGGAAAAAAAATGAATGGAAAAGCTAATGTAACCAAGGAGCTCAACGCTAGGCATCGCAAGGTTACATCTTTTTTCATTAATTTTTATTAATTTTAATGGTTTTGTTGTTAAATTTTGATTGAAATATGATCTGGGTTTTGTTTATTTTGTTTGATCTTGATCTGATTGATGTTGGTATTTTGAATTATGTTTAATTGTTTATTAAAGTTTGATTTTTGATCTATTTTGAGGTGGGTATTTTGTGGAATTGGTAGTTTGTTTGTGAAGCTTGTTTCTTGATCTAGTTTGTGGTGGGAGTATTGGAAAAATGCTTGAATTGTATGGGAAATTTGTGTTTTGATCTTATTTGAGGTGGGTATTTTGAGGAATTGGTATTTTGTTTGTAAAGTTTGTTTCTTGATCTAGTTTGAGGGGGGAGTTTTGGAAAGATGGTTGAATTGTATGGAAAGTTGGTGTTTTGATCTTATTTGAGGTAGGCACTTTGAGGAATCGGTACAGTGTTTTTAAAGCTCAATGCTTGATCTAAATTGAGGTGGGAGTATTGGAAAAATGGTTGAATTGTTTAAAAATATTGTGTTTTGATGATCTCATTTTAGGTGGGTACTTAGTAATTGGGAAACTGATGGTAAAGTTTGTTTCTTGATCTAATGTGAGGTGGGAGAAAAAAAATGGTTTGAATTGTTTGGGAAGTTTGCGTTTTGATCTTATTTGAAGTGGGTACTTTTGGAATTAGTGGAGTGTTTGTGAAGTTTGTTTCTCGATCTAATATGGTGTGGGAGTTTTGGAAAACTGGTTGAATTGTGTAGGAAGTTTGTGATTTGATCTTATTTGTGGTGGTTACTTTGGTGGAATTGCTATAGTTATTGAGAAGGTTATTACTCTGTTGAGTTGAGGTTAAGGGGGCACCTTGGGAACATTTAATCATGGTTGTGAAAGTTCAGTTATTGATCTAATATGAATTTGTCTCTTAGGAGAAACGATGTAGCATTCTAAAGTTTGTTTCTTGACTAATATGAGATGGGGGCTTAGGAAAAATGGTAGGATGGAATTGAAAGTTTGTGGGTTGATCTAATTCGAGGGGTTGATCTTAGTAAGTGGGCACTTTAAGAATCTACAAGCATGGTTGTGAAATTAGGATTTTTGATCTTTTTTGAAATCGGTTATTAGGGGTTAGGACAACTGATGTAGCATTCTAAGGTTTGTTTCTATGATGTAATATGTGGATCTTTGGAAAAGAAGGTAGCATTGTATGGATACGTTTTTGTTTTAATCTTCTATGGGATGTGTACTCTTGGGAATTGATAGAATACTGAGAAAAAATGTTTGTTGATCTTATATTACGTGGGAACTTTGGGAACATTTAGACATGGTTGCGAAATTTGGATTCATTCTTGATCTTATATGAAATTGGCTCTCAGGAGAGATGATGTAGTATTCTAAAGTTCGTATCTTGATTTAACTATCAGGGGCACATTTTGGGGATAATAGATTTTTTGGAAAGTTGTTTCTTGATTTATTTGGGAAACTAGATGGATGTTCCGAGTTCAGATTGTGTGCTTCTTGATCCATTATGAGCTAAGCACTTTGGTAAAATAATCAAATGCTCACAAAGTTTATTACTTGATCTTATATTGTTATTGTTAGTTAATAGGTTTTCTGTCTTGATCTATTATAGAGGATGGTAGTATGAAATGTTTTGGATGAATCTGGTATCAGATGGTTTGTGGACTGATTTGATCTAGCCGGAGTTGAGGTGGTACTCTACCGTGGCTTGATGGTCTAGGTTAGGAGTGTTGGGTAAGGTGAGAATGTGAGACTGTGGCTGCTAGGAGTTTGGTACCCTCTTTGTGAATCAAATTGACCTTTTCAATTTGATTGTTGAATTTGGTTGGGATTGAGTTGGGATTAAATGGGTGTCTGTTAACAGTTCTCAGCTTCGTCAAGTGTCTGGCGGCAAGAATAAAATTCATTTTGCGACCAATGTAATTGCTTGTTTTGTTTTGCAGCAGGGCTCTATGATCTTTCCTCAGATGTGTTTTGAAAAAAACTTCCACTTGACAAGCCATGTTTTCTAGCATGAAAGCTTTAGTTTTACTATGCTATTAATCAAGCTTGCTTAATTTGATACTTCTTGCATGATATGCACTTAATAGAATATACATCACATAGTTTTAATCTACGCCATGATACTTTCTTATGCACAAATCAATTGACATTAGCTATGGGTTGAGTGAATTCGGTATTCAAGGATATTATGTATTCCAAGATTGTCAGTGTGTAAAGTAAGGTGACTTGTGGAGTTGGATTTTGGACGTCCTTCTGAGGTAGAGCGGGAATTTAGTTTTGTTAGAATCTTGACCGGAGAATCGTCAACTGTTTTATTCATCTAACATATTGTCGGTGTATGACAGTCTGACTGTTTGTTAAGGCATTTGATTTTGTTACAGAACACTGGTGATTCTTCAATCAGGTCTTGTTCCTGCCTCTTAAACTTGTATCTTGTTGACAACTCTCTTCCGTCTTGAAAGATTATGGGATATTTCATGCATGCTCTATCAAATTAAAATTTGCATTAAAGTTGTCTAGCTTGAACTTTCGTGGGAGTAGTTGTTTTGGTTTTTCACTAGTACAGTATGCGATGGTACCAACATGAGGTAAATATTGTTGATCTCTTTGGTTTTGCTAACATAGCTACCTACCGTAACCGTTGAGTTTCCTGGTCAAGAGTGTGAGTTCTTTGGTGCTGATGAATGGTGTTTGAGATTGTTACCCATCTATTTGTTGTTTTGTGAAATTTATTGCCCACCTAGCTAATGAAATTCTTGGATGTATGCGAGGATTAGGGATGTAGTGATGTACATTTATTGCCCCCTACTTGCCTTGCCACTTGCTCTTTGTGAGGGGGTTTGACCCGTCGCAAGCTTGTGATGGGTCGCCCCGTCACAAACAAGACTTATTGTTCTTAGAGATGGGGGTTGTTAGGGTAATAATTCATAAGGAAAGCTAGTGGATTATTGGTATTATCTATGCTAATTGTTCTCGGCTGGAAAGAATTTATGAGTCATTCTGAAGCTCCAGAGTTGCTAAACATACTATATTTTTTTTCCCATCTCCTACTCCATCTGTTTCATTTTATTAATTTACTTGTCGTTTTAGAAAAGGAAAAAAATTATTTTTATTTTTTGTTTTACGGTTTTTCATGTATTACATGTTTTCTACTTTCCCAAATCAACAATTATATTTTTACTATTTCCAAAGTTCATTTGTTTCACCTAATTATTAGTAAAGCTTTTCCCAAAAAAAAAATTGTTCTTGTAAACTCTCTTAAAACGACATATAAAAAATAACGAAGGGAGTAATAAATTTGCTCCATTTAAGCTCTCAGTGACCTTTCTATGTCAGCTGTCTGTAACAATATTTTTTTGTTTTGACGTCATGGACTAATCAAAACTAGTTTATATTCGTTTTTGCATCTGTGCAGATACTGGAAGGGCTCCTGAAGTTGCCAGAAAATAGGGAATGCGCCGATTGTAAAGCCAAGTAGGTCTCTGGATACATAAAATTCCAAAATTTAGCTTTGGTGGCTGGAAATTGCCAGGAGGAATAGTATAGATTATAGTGGTCAATAATTTTTTTATATTGGACTCTTCTTTGTACGTTTATGTAATTACGATCAATAATTTTCTTGATACACAGAGGTCCAAGATGGGCGAGTGTAAACTTGGGTATCTTCATTTGCATGCAGTGTTCTGGGATCCACAGAAGTCTTGGAGTACATATCTCAAAGGTAGATTTCGATAGTATTAGTTATTTAATAGCATATCTCTATAAATTTCTCCTGTCTTTGGAAGTATGACAGTTCTGTTCTGGCAGTAAAACCGTTCTCCAGTTTCCTGTGATTGTCTTCTTATTGGCCCTTGCTTTTGCCCTTAATCGCATAATTAGTCTGGGAGTAATTGAATATGTCTGCATCGTATTTCTTTTTGTTTTTGCAGGTGAGGTCAGCAGCTCTTGACACATGGCTTCCAGAGCAAGTTGCTTTCATCCACTGTAAGTTTTATATATTTGTCGCAACAATAGCTTTGTTATTCCTGACTCATGATTAAATACAACTAGGATGCTTCAAAGTTGGCTACAATACTGCTCACCTATAATTCTTTTTCCTTGTGCATGCAGCTATGGGAAATGAAAGAGCAAATAGTTACTGGGAAGCAGACTTGCCTCCCAATTATGATAGAGTCGGCATTGAAAATTTCATTCGTGCAAAGTATGTGCTTTGATTATTTTGGCGGCATTTTTTGGATAACCAACCTTGATCCGTTAATTTCATTTTCGTACGTTTGTTCAATATATCTGAGGGGTATTGTGATCAAACTTATGGAAATGAAATGAATAGAGGGAAAACCTCTTACGTTATCCTTTGCGTTGGGGATTTAATTCGTATGGTGATGCTACATTTAGGTATGAAGAGAAAAGATGGGCCGCAAAAGATGGAAGATCGCCATATAGTGGAGGGGAAGAAAATATATCTTCGCATCAATTAAGACCAGAGGAGAGGAATGGACATGGATATGTTTCCAAACCTGTGACTGTTACTGAGGAGAGGAAAGTTACATATCCTCCCAGTAATAGAACGGGAAGAATTAGCATCCCATCTCCTCCTAAAGGAATTCAACAGGTAGTGAAGTTTAGTCTGTGAAAGCATTGTTGCTGGTTTCTTAGTGATTTGCATGTTTTGACAATACTTCTGTTTTTAGCGCTATTGCTTTCTGATTACTTTAAGATTTGATCTGAGCGCTCATGCAAATTGAGTAGACATATGTTTGAATCACTTCTGCATGAAAAGATTTTCCTAATGTTTCTCATTAGCGGATTTCTCTTTGGACCCTTTTGGCATGTCATATCATATCTGTGAACGGAGATATATCTGTCTCCATGCATTACGCGCAAATTGTTTTAGTTTTGAGGATACCTTTATTTATATGTCATGCTGTATCCAGGAGGATTTAGTTTGCCATGGAAATTTGCATGCTTTTCGGCTGTCAACTAGTACACAGCTCATTGCTATTAATGCTGTCTGTACTGGTCAAGCTTTTAGATTATCGGATGATTCTGCTCTATCTTTTAGGCACATTGATTGTTTGGGATGTTTGACGACTACAATGTTTTGCTTGTCAAAATAAAAGGTGATAGAGAGAAGTGTCTTTGTTTACTGGTGTAAATTTCTCATTAGGATCACCACTCAACGGTGTAAGAGCCAGTTTGTTCCCCCCCCCCCCCCCCCCTTCAATTTGCTTGTTCTTCGGGGTCTTGGTTGATTGTTTATCTGTAGTTAACAATAAGTCGATTGGAGAATGCTGTGTGAAGATCTTTTAGTCTGTTGTCTTTCGCTTGTATCGTTGGTATACCATTTCTACTGATATGAGCACATGAGATGTCTGATTGCCCGTGTTTTGATTTGTTATGCCTGAAGATACCTTTATGCCCCCTTTTGTATCAAGCCCAGACGTTTTTAGATTTGAAGGGTTCAATATCTAAACCTTTTGGGTGCCCTCGTTTATTGAAGTGGTTGCTTAGATACAAGAGAAAACTGTTTTATTATTTTATTAAACAGATTAGCTTACTGAATTGGTGTTGTAGACCTTGTAGTGAACTAGTGCCAATTTAGATCATTAGATTTAGCTCATTACATTTTCTTTTGGCATTCGTATTTATGAGATTACTACTTTGAAGGTAATCCTATTTTTTCGTTCTGTGAAAGCGTTTTCGTCTTGAGTTTCTGAATTCTGAGTTCAACTTTATGGCTTATTAATAGGCTTCTTTGGTCTCTCAGTCTCACCATGAAGCGGTTGTTCCTCAAGCAGAAATTACGAAGCCAGTGGTTGATACGCCACCGGTTGCCGCTCCTCCCAAAGTTGATTTTGCAACTGATCTTTTTGACATGCTTTCGATGGATGATGCAAGTGAAAATACTTCTGACAGTACAAACAATGTTGATAATTCTTGGGCAGGATTTCAAAGTATGTAAACTAGCGATCATACTTTTAATCAAGTACTTTTGGGTTGAATTGTTCATTAGTCTCTCCGTCCTTGAATAAACTACTTGGATACTTTTGTACGAGACTTAAAATGCATGTGTAGATGTGAATGTATGTATGTATATGCAAGTTGAAAAATCAAAAATACGGGGTCACTAACCATAATGACTTCAAATAACACGGAAAAGAAAGATTTCAATTGGAAAAGGGGAACCATTTAGTTTATTTGTGGATTGACGGAGTATATTGTATGGATTGTAACCATTGCATCATTTTTTTTCCGATCGTAGCTGCTGGCCAGGCATCAACTTCTGAGAAAACTGAAGAAAAGAAGGATGACGATAGTGGTAAGAAGCCTGCTTCTGGAATCGAGGACCTATTTTGTGATTCTACTATATTATGTACAAGGGGTTCCCAGAAGCCCCAGAAAGATGTGAAAACCGATATTATGAGTCTATTTGAGAAGGTTTGTCCCTTAAAATATGTCTGTCTCTTATCTTTATAATTGCCATGCTTACATAAAACCTCGGTACAACTAATGTCAGCCATGCATTAGCAGTACAACTAATGTTTTTTCTTGAATATGCCTTAATTGCCTTCTTTAAGATGACATTTAGATCTAGCCTCTTGGGTTAATCTTTTTTTTTTCCTGGAAAAATGTGCAGTCCAATATCGTGTCGCCTTTTGCTGTTCATCAACAACAGCTTGCTATGCTGGCACAACAACAAAGTCTTCTTATGGCCGCTGCTGCCGCTCAATCAGCTAACGGTACTTCAAAAGCGCCTGTTAATTTACAACAGGCAGGCTTGATTGGAAACAATATCCCTACCCAAAACTGGCCTAATATGGGAGGCTATCAGATACCTGGCATGACCATGCCATCTGCAGGGCAGAATGATCTTCTTCAAAAACTGGCTCAGGTGAAACCCATTTCTATCGAATTTCACATGAACTTGTGAGACGGTGTTACATACTTACATACAAGACAAAATTAATTAAGCTGATAATAAAATGAGGAATAATAACTTAATAAGTTTATGTGAGACTGTCTTGTACAAGACTCATCAAATTTAGGCTAATAGTGAGACTTGCGCTGACACATTATTTATAATTAGCATGGTTTTGTACTTTGCAGATGGGGAACTATCAGTCAATGCCCCAGGCAGGCAATCCCTCCTCTTTCCCGGCAACTAGGTATGTTCGAATGTTTGTTGAGCTCTTTTTTCCGAACCTCTTGCTATGAACTGTATGTGTTTGTGAAATCACTTTCTGAACGGAATGTTAAAACATTTACTTTCTACGTCCCAATCATTTGTTTAAATTTGATTTAAAATACACCTCACAAAGAATAAAAAAGGTAAACAAATGAACGAGACAGAGTCACGGAGGGAGTATTTAGTTTCTTGTGTTCAGTTTTCCATCTTTCCCAGCACAATTCCTCGTTTTTCTGTATAATGTTGTGAGAATTCAAGTGATATCTAGAGCATTTTCTGATAGGCACTGGTAACTGGTAACACAGCCCCGTATAGAATCTCGGAATAGAAAGGGTACCATTATGAACCAAGACTGGCAGTTCTTGGCTTCTCGCCATGCGGGCTCATTCAATTAGCTGGCCGTTTTAAGGACACTTATTTGCAAGGGAAAAAAGACTGGCTAACTAGACCCAGCAACCAACTTATATGCCAGTTTGGTTAAAATTTTAAAAACATTAATTACTTTGATAACCATGTATTGAAGGAAGTAGCAATCTTAGCCTTGACAAACAGAAACAGGTCATATAAGTCGGGTCATCCTCAATTATCCTTGCGTATGGGCTGGGTCAATTTGAATTTTAGTTCACATTCAGGTTATTTTGATGCATAACGAATCATTCGGGTGTGGTCAGTTTTTGCAGTAGTTTATTTCTTTGAAAGGTATTGGTAGGAAGACCGTAATGTTTAAATGGTGGTGGTTTTTAATTACGATTATGTGGTTTTTCTGTCCTGGTATGTTGGTTGTGGTGTTGGGATTTCCGCCTTCCAGTCGTCCTTGATCATATTCTCTCTCTTGCAGTTTCTATCCAATGGGTCAAGCAATGCCCGGCAATGGTGCAACAACAATTGATGCGAGTAAAAACTCGGGAGTTTCAACAGGGACCGCTACTCAATCAGCAAAAGAATATGATTTCTCGGCGCTAACCCAAGACTTCTTCTCAAAACGATAGAAATATGCGCGGCTGGTCTCAGCTTTTTGGTTGGTTTATCTATGACCTCCGGAAGGTGTCGGGGATGCACTCCGCACGCAACTCCCCATCCATCGGATATCGTAAACTATATGTAGGTTGTTTTTTCAGCTGTTTGGGATGGCAGCTCATTTGTATTATTCTCGGTATATTTTTTTTCAATTATTATTAATAAGGATACACAGTTGTCCTAGAAATCTTGTACACGAAAAGTGATTTATGATTTTTCGAAATGTGGAAGTGTAAGGATCATACTTATGATCAGTTTCAGTATTTTTATACCAAATTAATCTGATGATTGATGTTTCTATTTCATTATGTTCACTTAATTTAATTTCTTTTATGTTTAATAGATGTTAAAAAAAATAACAATAGGTGAAATATTTGGATAATACCAAATAATGACAACTGTCACTTCGATTAATTATCATTGAAATAACTGATCTTTAATAAAACCATTACTCATATGTTATTAAGATACATGTTGGAAAAATCGTTAAACAGTGTTGAATATTCTCGCTTTAGAATCCACTCAGTTGATAAAACTGATCAAAATTGCAAAAAGGGTCGGTGCGTACAGCGTACTATGTGGATTGGTCATTTGGTCCACATTCCACAAGCATGTAGAATGTATCAACAATTTTATGTTAAGGCGGTCTCTTTCGTGTTTTTTTGACAAAGCTATGACAATTTAAGGTAAATAATAACCACTTTCAAGAAAAAAAAAAAGTCATTTTTTAATATAAAAAATGGGCATTATTTATTAAAAGTGGTCCCATTTTTCTCGTCACATGTACGACGGTCCTACATTAGAATTTGCGAGAAGGTACACTAACTACAAATAAATTCCAACAATATGTGGCAGGACCCACTGAGTGAGAGAACACACACGGCGCCTAAAAGCAAGCAGTTGGCCGGTGCAACGGTCGCTTATATCACTACTAAATATAGCCGTTGAGAGCTCAGTCTTGCCGATCTGAACGCACAAATTTAATAGACGGTATAATACCCCTTGACTGGGGCACCTCATTACTATTTTATTAAAAGTAAGTACTATACCCCTTGACTGTACAAATTTAATAGACGGTATAATACTCTCAAAGTACAATAAAAGTAAGTACTATACCCCTTGACTGGGGCACCTCATTACTATTTTATTAAAAAAAAAAAACCAGGTAATTTATTGTAACACAGATGAATGATACGGAATTAAAATCTATTGTTCACAATATCATTAGTTTAATCACTCAATTATATCTTTGTTATGTTTATTTTTGTTCTCTTTACTCATGATTCAGGTTCAAGAGTTGAGAATTGACATTTGTCGAACTCGTTATCTTGGTTAAAGATATAAAAACTCTGGACACTCACATCAATATTTTATAATGGCAGATGGAGCTCATTCATAGTGTAAATATCTATAACCAATTCTACATCAAATCACCCAACTTCACTGAAACTATTAAACTTTCTATACTATAAAATATTCGTATACAAAGTATTTATTTAAGTCGTAAACTTAAACCGATCCCACATAATTCGTAATTTCGTATAATAAGTTGTCCTACCTACATGGCTACTACATGCATGTCATAATGCCGTGATTTTATTTATTTCTTCTGATTGGTCAACACACTCCCTAACATATTATTAAAATTAAGACATAACAAATTAATAATATTTGTGGTGTAGTTTTGTGTAGTAGTATGTCCAACAGTACTTATCCACTTTATAACCACGTATGTTAATAATAAAAAGAAATGCAATTTTGAAACATGACAAAAATGTAGGTGAAGACCACACCGACCTCTTGACAATCGTCTTCTTTATCGGCTAATATTCGACCAACTTTGGAATTTGTTACTATTAGC
Organism: Heliosperma pusillum; assembly: GCA_022085475.1. Classification (NCBI taxonomy): domain Eukaryota; kingdom Viridiplantae; phylum Streptophyta; class Magnoliopsida; order Caryophyllales; family Caryophyllaceae; genus Heliosperma; species Heliosperma pusillum. Next base: position 39,619 of record JAIUZE010073766.1, on the reverse strand, counting down.
GTGAGTACCACCTAGATAGATAGTGATTATCTCCTATATCAAAATTTAGTAGAAAAAAATTGCTACTATGTTAAATCTTATTTTCTATCGTAGATTTATAGTGAGGAGACTGGTTTATAAGTTAGTTGTTACTCCTTTTACGGTTTTACCGGCAATTGTTTCTATGAAATCTCATTTGTTTGTGAACAGTGACTGATCTTTAACATATTTTACTCAATTGGTTTTGCTTATAACCGTTGTAAATTATAACGAAGGAGTATATTGCCTCATCACCCCCAAAAAGTGCTGGTTTGGATTGTTTGTGTTAAGAAAGTGAAGGGGAAGAGAGAATCTTGATATTATTAGGTTGAGTATTACAATGAGATTACAATGCTTTATATAATCATAACCAAGGCTCTTCATATTACCGTTATAAATGACGGTAATAATGAATGCGACTTTTCAAAGACTAGCCATAAATGAGACATAGTCTCAATACATTCCTAATAGTTTGACACTCTCGTTGTAAATTATTCTGATTTATAACGGTTGTAAACAAGAATTTGTATAGTTCACTAACATCAGTAACATGTTTTATTTTCATAATATGCACTTAAAAACGCTTCAATCTATCATATCCAGAGTATATTCAATATTATAGGAGTGACTTTAGTACTTAGAGTACTAAATATGCACTTACAAGTACTAAATAATCAAGGAAAATGATATATACAACCCATTGGGCTGTATTTAAGTGTCTAAAAGAGGAAATAAAAGCTTAAAACAAGCATTAGTGACATCAATATACGCGTAATTTTATCATAAATTCCAACTTTAATTCTACTTAAGGAAATATATTAAATTCTTAAGTACAACCCAGTGGGTTGTATTTATCATTACCCAATAATCAATTAGCTAAAATCTATAAGAATTTGAAGAAGCTTCTCATAAAGTCATGAAAAAGCTTATATAAATAAAGTTAACGCTTTCTTTTTTAAAATTTACATGAGCATAATCGCCTAGCAAATTTTCTGTCAGAAATATGTATTACTTTCATGGCACGTCATTATTTGTCAACTCTATTTGAAACACTTAAACACGTATTTAATCCCCTCTAGAGTCATCGAGTCGTTAATCGTAATAATAACATGTCAATATATAAGCCCTCCACGTCAACCTTTCACACGGTGAGACGGTGACCAACTTACCTCACTTTATATTACTTCCTCCATTCAACTCCACTCTACCACTTTCTTTTTTGTACACTATTCATAAGTGATCATATAATTGCAATTTTTTCTCAATATATAAGTAAAAATATATTCATGTGTGATCTTGTTTGATTCGTTTTTACGAGTACATTATTAATATCTAACTTTTATAATTTTTGCAAACACGTAGCTAACGATATTTACCGTGTAAAACACATATTGACAAATGTGAAAAAAATTTTGGTAGAGTGGAAGAGTGTAATAAATAATAATACAACGCTCCATATTATTATGACACTACAACATCAACGAAAGAAAGAAAGAAAGAAAAAGAGAAGAAAAGAAGAAGAAAGAAGAAAGAAGAATGTTGAAGAAAGCAGTAGTAGTATCAACCGGCGTCGTTTCAATAGCAGTGATACTCAAACAATCACTTCCAATAACACTTGAAATTCTCACAAACGAACTTCCGTATATTTGTTCAAGCTTCAGACACTCATGGCTTCAACCTCCGTATCTTTACCTCCTCATCAATTGCATTATTCTTTCGATTGTCGCTTCGTCGAAACTTCATCCTCGTGTTTCCGATTCTCCGTTGCCGGAGAAGTCCGCTGTCGCTGTATTTGACGAAGCGGTTAAGAATGACGTGGTGTTCGGTTACGTGGCGGATGACCTGGCGCCGTTGACGGTGAATGTTACGGCGGAGAGAGAAGAGGTTATGGCGTTGCCGGCGGTGGAAGCGGCGGAAAATGCGGAGGAGAAGGAGAAGCCGAGGTATTCGGCGAGGTTTGGAAATCGGAAATCGATTAAAGGAAGTCCTGAAGGTAACTTTTTTTGTTTTTACTGATTTTTTCGAAGTTTCGAAGAATTTGAAATTCGATATGTTCTAATTCGTTAAGTTCGGTTAATCGGTTTGGTTTAGTTTGATTTGATTCGATTTTTCGTAAATTTACTATAATTTAGTCTCATATTTTAGCAGTAAGATTCAATTGAGCATTTGAGCTGAAATTCAGTTCAATTTGTTTTGATTCGATTTTTCTCAAATTCAATTCAAATTTGTGACGTCATAAATCATTGCGAAGCTCAATTTGATTCAATTTCGTTTTGTTCATGCAATTTTCAGTTTGATTTGATTCTATTGTGCTTATTTTAAATTTTAAATTTTAAATTTCAATTATATAGCATTATTTTCTGTAAGATAAGATTTAATTGAGCTAAATTTTCAGTTTAATTTGTTTTGAATCGATTTTGAATGAATTTGATTCAATTCAATTTTGTGATGTAGTAATTCATTGCGAAGTTCAATTTAGTTCAATTTGTTCGAGTGCAATTTATTGATGCAACTTCAGTTTGATTTGATTCAACTTCGCTTCAATTCAATTTAATTCAATTCTGTCATGTTATTTGCTGTAAGATTCAACTGAGTTTAATTTTAATCATGCTTAGCTTAGTTCTGATTAAATTTCTCCGGTTTAATTCAATTCGATTCGGTTCGGTTCGGTTGAGCTCAGCTTTTCGATAGATTATTATTAAATTTCAATATTTTCTCCATAAGCTCTAACGGTAACATTTCAAACTTGTGTTAACAGGTAAGACAATGCTGAAGAAAGTATCCAGACCAAAGCGGCAAGAAACCTTAGAGTCGACGTGGCGAACACTAACGGAAGGGCGGCCAATGCCGCTGGCACGTCACCTGAAAAAGTCCGATACGTTCTCCGGAGCGCAGCAGGAGCTGGCTTCACCGCCTGTGCACATAATGAAGAAATTGGACACATTCTCTTATGGCAGCAGTGATCCGGAGAGCCCTTCGCCTTCAACTTCGCCAGGGTCCGCCAGGAAGCTACGACGAGAGCCGTCGCTGAGTCAGGACGAGTTGAACCGTCGAGTCGAGGCGTTTATTAGGAAGTTCAACGAGGAGATGCGGTTGCAGCGACAGCAAGAGTCGTTCAACCAGTATCGGAGTGGGCATACTAAGTAACCGCACAGGCACGAACACGAACCATTTAATTTATGGTTTTACTATAGTTAATGTCCGAGTTCTTTACTTTCTGAACCGTCAAAAAAAAAAAAGTGAACTGCAAACTGTAAAGGTTCAATTTTTTTTCTGTTCGTTTTACTATGTTGCACAAGATTGTGCTTTTTTTTGTAGTGGTGAAGGTGAACGATGCAAAAGTTGTATTGCATTTTTGGTTTAGGAGTTTTAAATTTAACAAAAACAATTTAAATTTGAATTGACAAAAAAAAACTCGTCATAATATTTTTAGTGACTGATGTCGAGGACTTAGATAGCCTTTTTGGCTTTATTGAGGCATATGTTGTGTCACCTACAATTACTCGGCCTTTCTTACCGTATAGAAAGAAAGACAATACATTACTATTCCCAACTGGTTCACCACCCGGCATAGGATATGTTTTCATTACAAAGGGATAGAGAGAGAGCATATCGTAGTATAAATGTTCACCATAGGGTTGATACATAGCAGCAAGTACCCTCCTTTTGAGAAAGATAAGCTTCTCAATCAAAGACAGACGGGCAGGCTATTTGAGCAGTATTTCCCCTCTATTACGTTAGGTAAAGATGATCTAAATAGACTACGCCAACCATGGCGCTCGGCCGTGATTGTTAAACCTATGGGAAAATCTATTGGTTACCACTTCCTCTGTTCGCGTGTGGATAAACTTTGGAAAGCTAGAGGCGAGTATGAGGTCTTTCAGAGCCTTGGGTATGAAAGTTTTATCTTTCAATTCTACCAATTGGAGGAATGGGAAAGGGTCCTCACGGAAGGGCCCTGGATGATAGCTGATCACTATCTCACGGTGAGATGTTGGTCACCGGAATTCCGACCTTCTATGGATACTCTCTCTAAGATTCCCGGTTGGGCCATATACCTACTGCTACCGGAACTCCCCATAGAGTATTTTGATGAGGATCTCCTATTCAGATTGGGGGGCTTTCTTGGGGAAACCTCTGAAGATTGATACGAATATGGCTCTTGCAGCTCGAGGTAGCTTTAGCTTGCTCGGTTATGTGTGGAGATCGAGCTGGATAAACCTCTTGTGTCCACAGTAAAAATCGGGAATCTTTGGCAAAAAATGGAATATGAAGGGTTGCACTCGATCTGCTTTAGTTGTGGAAGAGTAGGCCATAGAGAGGAAGTGTTTCCGTATAAGGGAGTGTTCCAGCCGGGTGTAGATCCTATGGAGACGACGTCTGCCCACCAGCCGGCGTCCAAGTCCGACGACACTTCTTCAAAGAACCCTGAGAATGAGTTTTTGCCCTGGCTGATGGTCTCCAAACCGGCCCTCCGGCCCTCAATCAAGGCCCAAAGTTGTTTCGGACCAGGCCCACCATCAGGTTGACTCCCACAAGGGTAATACCGGGTCGAGATTTGATGCTCTTTCGCACGGCCCACCAGAAGAGACCCATCTTCCCTATCCCCATAAGATAAAGCTGCTACGTCTTCTGCGGATTCAGTCTTATAACGGTAGGATTTAAACCGTGAGTTAGTTTCGTCAATCAAAAGACAGTTAGCGAAGTCAAAGTCAGAGTGTGATTCTGAGGCCAAAGGGTCTGGGGTCTGGACCCGCTCGTTGAAGTATAATGTAGACGTGGTTCCTGGGTTTTACGATTGAAAGAAGTGTATGCCAAAGCAGGGAAAAGGGAATGAAAACTCAAGTCAATCAGGAAAGTTTTATTTTTTGTGAACGCTTTGTGCATCTGATTAAAGAAGATGAAGAGCATAAAACGTGTTTTAAGGCCCCTTCCATCAATGATGGTTCATTAATGTCCATTGATTTAGACTCCTTCCCTCTTCCCAACTACGAAAAAGATCGAGAGGCGCGAAGAGCAAACCAAGAACGGAAAATTATCGCTTCCAATTCTCAGAAAGTTGCTCCCTCTGATTCTCAGAAAGTTCCTACTTCACATTTGAAGCACAGTGTTCACAGACGATGACAATACAATCTTCTCACCTGCCCGCCCTCACCCTGTGCCAAAACCCACAGCATAACCACCATATTTAACTCACTCATCGACTGTTGAGTGAGTTTGAATGTATAGCCAACAGTATAGCCTTAGAACTGGTGGTTTTGAATCTTCCATATGTGTTGCAGAAAGATGGTCTTAAGTTTCGATGCATATAATTGTTCAAATATAGATGCATATAATTGTTCAAACAGACAACAGTTCCGATGTTTCATGCGCCAGACATAGGCAGTCATGCATTACTTGCAGTCTCAGATAAACGATCCAATAATACGGTAGAACAAGTTCTTTTATTATGGCAAATTATTATTATTATTATTATTATTGTTGTTGTTTCTTAGCATATCCGAACCCAATGATAAGAGAAGCGCGCCCGAGGATGCTTCAAGTTCTTGTTTGTCGGCTCTTTTCCCCTGCAAAACACACGGAGAAGAAATGGTATCTTTTAGATAGCGAATAAATGGGAATTTTCTATCAATCGAATTTGATTATTTCCTACAAAATGGGGGAAGTTGTTTACATCTCCCCTTAAAAATGCTATGGCATATCAACGACCAAGCATAAATTAGTACTTCCAAGGATATAAATTTTCCTGGGAATTAAATCTATCCGGAGACTTTAAAAAGTCTTACGTCCCGTCCAACCAATCGACAACAAAGACAGAATGTCGCCTTAAATGATGTATGCCGTATGTTTCTTTACTTCTCCAAATAACAAAGAAGACGACATAATATTGTCATTGTCTACTGAGCAGCCTCTTCAATTCCCACCTCAAAACCCTTTCGACATATTAATTATGCTTTTTTAATGAGGGCTATATGGCTCAACACATCCACCACAAAAAAGGAAAGGTAATAGTGTACTGAGCCACACCATTTTATGAAACTATGAAATCGTAAATTAGGCAATAATAATGATGTTCTGAAAACGAGATTTTGAGTGAAATCTAATTGCAAATCGACATACTTTGAAAAGTTCAGCAATAAAATTTAAGAAGGCCAAACATTTCTGAATACTGAAACTGGAGTTTAAATCACAACCTCGTCCCATGTCCAAGAGACTGGATTCTTAGGTCTTGATTCCAAAGAAACGAAATCGAAAAAGACTGCCAGTAAACACTAGTATCTTACCTTTTTTTGAGGTCATTGTGATTTGGGACTTGAAAGAGAATTGCGCACATATTTTTTCGACCACATCTTATTGGTGGTCCTTAATTTTTGTGTAAAAAAAGGCATGAAATATATAGATGTTAGGAACTAGGAAGGATTAATACCGGTGCCTAAACTAGGTTCTTAGTTTCTTACCATAACAATTGACAACGAGCACAATAACTACTGGTATAAACGAGTCTTACCTCCAAGGTATGTTAAAAAAGATTCTAAATTCCATTTATAATTATGAGTACTACATAAACGCTTCAATAGATAGAACTGTGTTTTTGTCTTGATCAGTCACGGTTTCACTTTACACTTAGCAACGACTAGCCAGAGATGCTATTTGTCAAACAATGCTCTTGACTGATATAGGACATTGTAATCTAAAGGGTTCATATAGACAGTTCAAGTAGCCGAAGAACTTAAGGAGGAATACCTAAGAGGTAGACGCGCCATCTTGAAACTTCTGATGATCCATTATGAGCCCACCGCCTGGAAACTCCCTGTAAAATTTCACTTCAAAATAACCACAGCGTTAGGAGTGACATTTAACTCCAACACCTCGAAAGCAAAAGAACGCTCAGCAAATTTAAGGTGATGGCACCATTACAGTAGTTTGAATAAGAAAAGCAACCGTGTAAAAATCATAGTACTAATCAGTACCGAGAAAGGCTGTTACAAAACAAACATAAAAAAACAAAACATTACATTAAAAGAAATCTGTTGGATAGATTATATTGTGATACATCTACGTAAATAAGATAAAGTTAGATGAAAAGAAGTTATATGTCTGCAAATTTTGGAGAAACTAAGAATAATCGAAAAATTCACGTTTTACCTTTGATGTTTGAAATATTTTCAAAGAGTACCCAAAAGTTTGTGTTTGTGAACATGATATCTTTTAGGTTTTTATGTTTTGCCACAGTGGAAAGTTTGTTTCTTCCATTGTCTTTTACGGTTATGGTGACATGTCATTAATTAATTTGGGACGAAAAAATTAGTTAGGAAATGTTAAAAACATTAATACGATTCCTTACACGATACTCTTAAGGTTTCAAGTTTTACACAGACACAGCACCTACCGAAACAGATGGGTACTATGTGTGCAAACTAATAGATTTAGAGGGTACCGTGTGCATATACTAAAAACCCTAGGGATATCATGTTTACAAACTTTTGTCTTGTTTTTGGAATTCTTAAAGCAAATTTTTCCTCCGAAATTCTCGCAGCATCAATTGACATGTCCTTTATTTGACCTTACAAGTTTATGGATGTTACATTTTAGTCATTATGGACAAAAAATTTACTCGAGAACTCCCTAAGATTGAAGGTAGGAAGGGGTTTCCCCTATGTTGCCAACACATAAGGGTTTTCAGGATGACCCAGAATGAAAATGCATCTTCTGGCTGCTACTTCACAGAGAAAGAAGCGCAACAGTCTAGTGAGTCATTTTGTTTTATTCCATCATATTCGAGTAATAAACAATAAGGAGTATTTGACTATATTAGTTATCGAAGCATTAAGGGCACCATGTGAATTTTCCAAAAGAAACATTACGAATTCCTCAATGGCTTTGGCTTTTGACGTGCGAGAGCACGCATAAAGAGGGAGGTTGTCAATGGATGATCATAACTAAAATCGGTAGTAACATGCACTGACACTAGACCCTACGTCTTGATACAAGAAGCATACAGTTTAGTGAGTCATGTACTCATCTTGCTTTATACCATCATAATCTAAGGCCGAGGGCCAAGAATGAAAACATGTTTGTGTGAAATGTACGACAACAATCCAAATCACTGCCTTCGCAATGAAATATCCATCGAAAACCCTGATAAAAGGTTTTCTCGTTTCTAATTTCCAAATTTTAGTAGCAATTTATCAATACCATAATCTATATCACGCTTAAATAAAGTTTCTCATCAAAATATACAGAGGAGATCAGGAATCAATATGATTAGTGAAAGTATGCTTACATGAGTCACCAACATTCCAGCCCATTTCATTCATACAGTTTCTAGTGCCATCAAGTACATACTTGCGGCTCTTCTTATGCGGCCACCAGCGCAGATTGAGATACCATGTCCGTCCTTCTACATCTTTCATTGTAACAGGCATCTTCTGTTGTCCAGGAGGCATGGGAAGAAATGCCTGACACAGGAATTACCAAATTAGTATCTTCGACATACCAAAATTACCATTGCATTTATGAAATCATGAATAAATAAAAGAGTTTCGAGTGGCAGACAATTTGATATGTTAACACACGCACCCATGGAGTTAGTTCTCAGTTTGAGACTTGATTTTAGAATCAGTCATTACGTACTAATCTTAGCTGTCGCGTTATAAATATGGCCAATAACCCTTCGAAAATGCGGTCACGATAACTTTCAGGACCTTGATAACTCAGTCCCAAACTCCCAATGTTGTGTCGGGACGATAATTAAACACATGCACACATTCATAGACCAGACACAACAATCAGGTAAACCTTATAACATTCTTCATCTAGCACACTTTCCAAGTTAATAACATGAAAATACCTGACAAACCATTATATAGAGGACACAACTAAAAATTGGAGCATTCTGGCAAATAAAGATCAAATGTCATAGTGCATCAATCAACCTAAGCTTAAAAAGTTTAAAATCAGGTATCTCACCTCAGCATACTTTTTGGGCAACAGAAGTCGCCCAGCTACAGTGTTACAATCAGTTGGAGTTAGCCTTTTCTCAAATGCAAAAGTAAGCCGCGGGTTTGGCCTAGGAAGTAGTTAAGGAAATATTCATAGCAACGTTAAGCAGAAAAATATTGGGTAAGCATGAACAAACAAAGAAAATGACGACTCTACTGTCATTGTTACTTCTAGAAACCAGGCACTCCATCCACCATTGACGGGGTTGACCACATAAGGAGTAGGGATAATCATTGGTCCTGTTCCTGGATCGGATCGGATCAGACCAGACCAGACCAGACCAGACCAGACCAGACAAAACTTTATGGAATGAAGAACAAATAAGTACCAAAGCAGTAACTCATGTGACTGTGATAACTTTATTATTCAAACGTAATACAGTACAGGTTGTCTATCATTCATGCCAATTATAAAATCTAACCAAACAACAAAGAATGATTCCGAGAAAATGCAATTTTTGTTATGTTCAGTCCAATCCAATCAGTTTGGTCTAGAACTGGGAGAAAGACCGAAATAACATATACCAAAACCGTGAGTGGACCATATACTATAAGGTCTAGTCCGGACGTGCGGTCCAGACCCAAAAGTGTGCGGTCTAGTCCGGTCTTCAGTGCACATCGATCACTAAGTGAACAACCCCAGGGGGGAGGGATACAGTTGAGAAAAAAAAAAAAAAGGACACAATATGATGGATACATTTGAGGACCAGTATTCAGAGCTGTTGTCCTTGGATTTGTCGGAACCATCTCTCCTGCAAGAGGAACATGTGAGGGTTATAAACATCCCTTAACTTGGGACACAGCATACAAAGAGGAAATGTCTACTGATATACAAAGTATTACAGTAGTTACTATTTACTAATCCAAGTTTCTTGCTGTTACATGTACAAGTATGCAATGTATAATGAAACATTGTTTCAACTGGAAGAGAAAAGCCGGCCTATTAGACAGGTTAGTTCATCTTTTCATACACCACACACTAGCAGATACGAAATTACTTTGAGGATGAAGAGGGAACTTACCATGAAACTGAGAGGAGTTCACAGGATTTGGGGCTGAAGACGAACCTCCAGCATTTGACGCCTGAAAAACATGCATCAAGAAATAAGATGAACAAGAGAGAGGCATTCAAGCAAATATTACACGAGCAGTTTCGGTTCCACACAAAAAAGGACCACTTGGTGTCTAGGAAGTCATCTCGTACCTGAAGACTCTCTATCTTCACACATTCGTTGCAAATGATGCCCCATGTGTCACTCACATCAAATGCATTCAAAGACATGAAGCATCCAACGTGAATTTGCTGCAAAAAATATTTCGTTCAAGATTCATATATTAAAGAAAACAAAGATATACACAGCTATTCGCCAAGAATACAAGTCTTTCAAATATAAGATAAGAAACTTAGGCTATCAGCTCACGTTTTCACAACCACCACACTTTATCCAGCCAGTTTCATTTCTGTGATGTACGTCGCAGAAAGTTCCATCGTTAAAAGCCGCACTGCAATGATGAATAGTTTGTTAAAACATGAATAAATCTACTTCACAAATCTAGACAACAGTTAATGCACAACGAATTGACGTGGAAATGTACGCAATTAAACGAAACGAACACTTTTAATAGAAGCCTATTTTTCGGAAAAAACGAGATACAACTATTTGTCTTTATTGTTATCATGATTCCCATATAGGTGAACGTGTAAATCTTTAAGCATCTTTTGGATAACATAAAACTCTATAACTCATTTAAATTTATACTCATTTATAACAGTTCAAACACACAAAAGCCAATTAGAGTAATAGAGAAACTTCATCATAAAATTTTAAAAAATATTGGAAGAAATTCAATTACATAAAGTGAATAACTATTGTAGGAGAGATTCCGTAAAAAAAAATCAGTTGACAACAAAATTTGCCACTATGGTCATATATTCCCATAAAGTAACCAAGTAAAAGGTCCATAAAAATAACAGCCTATGTTGCGGGGGGAAAAGAAGGCGCAGAAAAGGATATGAGAATTTCCACAATTCAAGGGTACACGGGCCAAAGAAAGAAGTAAAAAAAAAAAAAGTGAAACGACTTAAAAGCTAGACGACAGATTCGATTTCTAAGCGTGAGTCACAAGAACTACATCACGAGTATAAGCAGACATTAAAAGAAGACTCTACCCGAAGTACTAGCTAGTACCTAACAACAAACCTGCAATATCAGGGAGTATATGATTATATATATTAATACAACAAAATCGAGCATACGAATTTGATCCTCTACACAACTACGATGCTTATGTTTTATATCCTTCCAACGAACTAAACCAAATGCCTAGAATATTGGTATGTATATCAAATATCAGCTATCACACATTGCAACTTAGTCATCAACCGTTTGAACGTTAACAGATTTAATACCATGCCTAGACTCTACCCGAATTTGAGGTAGTGTCAGCCTCTCAGCCGCATGCAGTGGCTGAGATTTATAGCAACAACCGAATTTGAGATCAAGTCTCACAGATTTAATACCATGCCTATAATAGAAATTATTCCCCTTATGACCAGACCTAGTCTCTTTCTTTCGCCTTAAAACATCTTAGATGCTTGAAACTTCATAAAGGATCAGTTGCATCCACCATTTTATATAAACAGTAAGGCCGAAGCCTCGTAAAGCATAACTGACTTCAATTACGAAGTTCTTAATGAACACTTGTGCGTTTGAAAATATACTAGATTCAATCCAAATATCTCATACCCTGCACAAGCTGTATGCCTGTATGTACTTTTCAAAGAAGGTTAACTAATAAAAACTCTAGTGAAACTACCCCTCCTTCACCATGACGCAAACACAAATGATGTGCTACAAGTCTCCTTATAACATATCCATTTGATGCAATAGGGGAATGTTACAAACATAACGAATCCGCCCCAACAGATAAAGACGGTTGCAACCTCTTAGATAAATATAAGACAGTTGAGAACGAATGATATGCATGCTTAGATATTCAACACGTGTTTATAAAAAAAGTTGATTCATCCTCAAAAATGAGTGCACACCAAATCCAGACAGCTTCCCCTTATTCGACCTCAACCCATAGAGTCTAAGCAATCACAGTCCACTACATCCCAACCTTCCATAGAAAATTCCACCTGAAATGGATTTTGAAGGTGTAATAAAAATATTCAAGTATGTGGTAAAGTTTGGAGTTCAAGTACAAACCTTCTTACTGTAGAAACTTTTAATGGCCACTTAAACTACTAAAAATAGTGAAATTGAGGGTTATAATTAATAATTTACGTCTCAACTGATCCATCCCCACCCGGACCTCAAACAATAAGTCAAATTGAATGCCAAGATACACATGCGATGGATAAATAGAAAACTTACATATGCATTTTAAATGCATTATGAGATAAACTACTTACATTTTATGTCATAGTCAAATACACTAGATGATATAAGTGATTAGAAGTATTAAATTAAATCAAGTCGATCATTTAACAGGTTTGTACACATTCCTACACCCTAGAACCTAGACAGACATCATATCACAATAGCTATAGAGTCGAATAAAGCTTGATGTGTTCCCAAGAGCACACGTCAAAAACATCGGGTACAATTTCTTAAAGATAGGAACAAAAGTTTCAAAGAAGGTAAAATCTTGAGCATATAAGAGTTTAATATACCAACTCTCTAGTTCAACTCCCTAGGTTTTTCCCGATGTGTGCTATCCCCTTTGTGTTAATTTAGTATACTTAATTATTACTGATATGAAAAAGCTGTTTTATAGATTTATACAAAATCACAAAAAAAAAATATATTTCACGTTTCTCCTTTCAAGAAGGCAAGAAAAAATAGGCTGGATTTTTTCCAATAAATCTCGTTACATTCAAGCATGAAAACGTACTGAGTTGACACCAATATCGGACGCAAATGGTATCCTCACATTTCTTGTTCTATAAATTTCCATCGCAAAATTCCGAAGGAAAACTTTAGCACTTCGATCACATTCACGTCGCTTAGAAAGAATGCCTCCAAAGAGTACTTTATAGTTCAGACAAACTTTTGACCATAACCTGTTAGTAGAGATTCTAAATTTTATTTCAACCACTAGGAATTTAGGACCTAAACGACTGCCAAGCATGAAGATCCCATTCTCCACAATGGCTTTTTTACTCAAATTTAACAAAAGCCACCATTCCTCTCAGGAGTCAGGCCACAAGTCTCAATGCTACAGCAAGAGGGACCACGGAAAAGTAGATCTTCTAATAACTTGCACTACAGGAAGCTTCCAAGACAGCATCGGACATAAAAGTATCTATATGACAAATCTTGGGTAATGTTATTTTCTTGATTCTTTATTTCCATATACAGTTACCCTACAAACGGCTATAAAAACAAAATGTGTTCTACACCCTTCTAGCCATACAAAACAGATAGTCATATATAACATAAAAGTATCAATATAGCAAACGTGGCTAACTGTTTATTTTCTTGATTCTTTTTTTCAACACATAGTTAGTCAATTAACGACTATATAACAAAATCTGTTCTAAACTTTTCTAGGCGAAGATACCAAAAAGGCAAAAATAGATATAGTAATATAACAAGACACTATCTTATGTTGCCGTTTTATTGTCCTTCAATTGGCGTAAGACTCCCTATTACATACTTGATGTACCAGAAAACTATAACTAGTTAATTTAAGACAAATAAACTTCAATCCAAATCCGTAATAAAAGAAAACATTCTGTGCATAATTGGAAAAAGAAAATCTTGTTTGATCAAACTTAATCATGCAAGGGCATGAATTCTAACAATGACCAGGTACAAAAGACAACGCAGCAGAACTACCAGACTTCACCGACAACATATAATCTCCGCGGAGCAAGAACACAAACATTTATTAGAAGGTACATGTGTGATACGTTAGAGCCCACTCATGACAAACTGGATGATCTCTAATGGGAGTGAAAAACTCCAGAGACAACACAAACACATTGGACAAGACAACTGAGAAAAAGACTGAGAACAATCAAAACCAAGATGCAAATGCTTGATCGATTTTTTTCCAAATTAAAATAGTCAAATCTAGTAAGAAACAATTGCAAGTTACATATACAAAATCAAATCACCAAAAACTTGAAGAAGAAACAAACTTCGAAAAGATTTTGATAAAAGAATTCAGTACTCAAACAAAATCTTACGTGCAGGGATCACAAATTCTAGATCAATTTTATTCTTTTTCCAAAATAATCAAGTCAAATCTAGCAAGAAAAAATGCCAAGATACATTTACAAAAAACAAATCACCAAAAACTTGAAGAAGATAAAAACTGCCAAAATGTTTTAATAAAAGAATCCAGTACTCAAACTAAATCTTACGAGCAAGAATCACAAATCTTAGCAGTATCAGAACCCTCAGGACGCGATCCACGGTGAGATATATCATAATCTTGCAAACAAATAAAGCATGTTTCTCTGCTTGGAGCCATAAATTTTTTGAATCAAATGATCACAGAATATGCATACAGCAGAAGCCTAGACTCCAGAGAGATAAAACCAGGTGGAAACGGAAAAAAAAAAAAAACTCAAATATAAATCAAATAACCAAATACAATTATTTTAAGGTAAAAAATCGTGATAAGGGCACATTATGTAAGGAAGGAACCAAGTTTTTGCGTGTTTACCACAACGCGAAACACATGAAAGGGAAGGGAGTCTGTTTAGCCACAGATAAAGACAATTTAGTGTTACTGGCTTTTATGGAATGCAATCAATGCCAAGATCATCCCTATATCAAAAGCCACTACATAAAAAAGTAAAGCAATTTAAGAAACGGATTGTTTTCTAAAATCATATCCGCCCATAAATAAAAACTCATAGCCATTCAGAGTGAGCAGATTTGACTAAAAGCAAAAAATAGTGATTTGTTATGCATTGAAAAAGACTGAAGAAGTTACTATTTTGCCAAGTTGTATATGGCAAGTATATTTTACAGACTTACCGAGTATGTTTCTACTAAAATGCAATATCCACGAAACAATTTTTTAAGGGAAGGATAACTTCCATGTATGTAACCATAGAGGCTAAAACATCTTATTTTCAACATTCAATTGTGTTTTGACCACTAATGATGTACGTTACTCCGCATACTTTTAGTACTTATATCATTAATAAGAAGTAATTTACACTAACACAACACCTTATCACGCTTTAACTAATTTTAAAGCATAATACACCTTAGGTCCGTATCCAATGTGAGCCTGACAGTATCTTCTAATGCATCCTTCGCATGATAAAAATTCCAGCAGAAAAAAGACAATGAACTATATTAGATGAACAAACAGAGTTA
This sequence comes from Heliosperma pusillum, assembly GCA_022085475.1. Classification (NCBI taxonomy): domain Eukaryota; kingdom Viridiplantae; phylum Streptophyta; class Magnoliopsida; order Caryophyllales; family Caryophyllaceae; genus Heliosperma; species Heliosperma pusillum. Next base: position 24,252 of record JAIUZE010073766.1, on the reverse strand, counting down.
AAACAAATTGCAAATCAACATTTAATTTCGGTCTCACTTTTCTTCAACTTCATCCATCAAGATACAGGATATACGAGCCACGAAACATGCAGGCACATGGAAGCATCAACATGGTAATTGCATAGTTCAGTTTTCAGAAGAAAAAATGAACAGTAGCATAGCAGGCAGAAATATCAGAGCGAGTACCTTGCAATCGTAATTGTCAACCAGGAACATAGTGCTTTCAAGGCTCCCGCTTATAGAAGCAAAAAGGAAAAGGTTGTTCTGGATGGCCTGTGTTAAAAAGTGTATCGACAATTGTGTCGAGCAACTGTTACCTTAAAAAATATAAAAAGCGTTGGATATTATAGTGAGTCATTTTGCTTAACTTCATCATACTCCAAAGTACAAATAGTGATAATTTGGCTCCATTAGAAATGAGAATTACGGGTTAATATCAAATGTCAGTTATCATATCCAAATTATGGATCACGTGACAATAAAGGTGAATCTTTGACAGCTGCAATTGATAAAATACAAAAACTGAAACAACATAGTCAATAACAAAAGCCACGCTCGAAGGCTTATCATGTATTTCTTTCAGGTGCAAAGAAAACGTCATTGGCAATAACATAAGTGTAAAAATAATGAGGAGATACATGTCAAGATATCTTCCAAGTAAACTGATAATATTCATCTCCATCCATTAGGTGTAGACCATTAATTCCAAGAACGTAAGATCATGGTTTAAAAAAAAAGTTGTAACTGTAGGTTGAGGATGCAAAATCGGTCATCAAAATGTTGGCGTTGATTGTGCTGATTTAAGCAGGAATTCAAAAACGTTTACCAATTACCACATGTGCAGATGTGCTACATCTTGCCTTCTACTTAGTATATGAAATTTGAGTTGACTTTCAAGTTTTAAGTCTATAATCTCTCTTGCGGCTCTTTTTTCGCAAATAGATACATCAACACAAAAATAAATGTTTTATATTCTTTTCCAAAAAAAGATTGGATAACATAGATTAAGTCACAGATATAGGGGTTAAATAACGGAGTATGAAAATATCAGTTCACCCAGATAATCATCGCCATTTTTCTACATGGCATTATGTAAGGGAAAGTAACGTAATGTTGGCCTAGGATTCCATTAGCGACTGGGTCACATAACATAACCGGAGCTTTGCTGTACCATGAAAAAGATACTATCTCCTCTTAGGGGGGTCAATTGACGGTGTCACTCTGCTCTGTGTATGTCTCTTATACAAAATTATCCATATGTAGCTTTTCGTCATGGGAGATAAGCCCCACCCCACCCTCAACTGCCCACTTGAACTATTTCCATTTTTCAAGATAAGAAACACTTCCAGAAAGTATAGGAGTCCTGAAACAACATTGCGTGCCATTCATCTCTTATTAACATCGAAAAAACCATTTCAAGTGACACCAAAGTATAACACTCGATCCCATAACTTCAATGTTGTTGACATGTTTCTATTCCAATTATACAACCACGTTTTAGCAACCATAAAACCCCAAAGAATTGTCTAAGAATAAAATTAGTCTCCTCAAGGATAACATTTGAGCCTTATTCTGCCAAACATATATAATAAGTGATAGCAAGTGTTGCACGGCACTACGCTTGTTTAATCCTCATGGTTGCAACAATATCGCAATGTCTGAACATTTAGTTTCCAACCTCCTTTTAAATATAATCTCGCTATCTACATCGACTCTGCAAAGCAAAGGTCCTGACTATAGTATCCAATACAAAGAAGATAGTACACACCAAGAGCTTACATATTCTATTATCACTTTCAAACACATTAATCCTTCAAACCCAACCGCCTTCACGACACCAATTGCATCGTCATAGCTCTTAGTTACAACTCAAAAAGTCGTCTTGCACTGAAAATCACAAATCTGAAAAACGTCTTGACCTATACCTTTCCATTCACAACACTTATCACACAATTTGAAAACCCCTATTTTACGATCTCAAACTAGATGCACATAACTAAACAGCATCCTTTCCCAACTCATATGGTCACCCCAAATGAATCAGAACCAAAAACTTACAAAAAGGTTAAATCTTTTCGAGTAAAACAACAATATAAACCCGTAATAGTTACTCCGATCCGTTTGATTGTATACGTTTTTCAAAAAAATTCAAAATCCCCCTCCCACATATTGAAAAGGGCGCATACTATCTACAAAATTAGAAACAAATCACCATTTTCCAATTCAAAGATTCCAACTTTCTAACCCTTTGAATGAATCTAAAGAAGCCCTAGAACAAATATCACTAAAAGTGCAATTCATACTAATTAAACCCTTGATTTCAACTAAATCTAAGTACAATTAACCCACAAACATACAAATTTAATAGAAACCAAGATCAACTACAATGTCCAACAATATAACCATAATTATGAAAACATAACAAATAAACAAAATCAGAAGAATATAAGATCATAAACAAGAGAATAATCAAGAGAATGTGAACATTAACAGAATCATAAGTATGTAATCGACTAAATAAGGTAGAAAACTTACAAATTAAACTCATGATGAAGTTGTAGATTGCATAATCGTGAATATGAGAAATTCATACATCTTACTGAAATTCCCAGATGAGGATAATTAGCGTAGAAAATAGAAATTACAGAGACTAGAAAATGGTTTTAAAGACGACCAAAACGACAAATACTTATTTTTTTGATCATTATTTTAAAGATGTTTTCTAAATGTTTTAACTTTTTTTTTTTTGAAGGGGCAGCGACTAACCAGCAATCGATATTTTTAGTGTGTTCTGGTAAACCTCGGGTATACGTAGCCTGCAAACCATATGAATGTTTTAAGTTGATATCGAACTCTCCGAAGTCATTAGCCCATAATAATGACACATACACTTTAGAAGATCGGTTTTACCTTAATTAGTCCATCTTAAAACGAATCTTTCCGATTTAGTATTAAAAAAAGTTAAATATTGGAGTATTTCACTTGTATATAGATAGGATCATAGGAGGAGTATAGGACAAGTTTTTTTTTTTGCTAATAACACGTCATTCTGCTCCAACTTTATTTATACTATTCGACTTTTTTAAAAATTAGCTAGTAAATTTTTAAAATTTACAACTGGTCAAATGTCATCTCATTCATATGAATATATAAGATAAACTTTTTTATTTCCCCATGTATTACTCTGTAGTGTATGTTTTTGCTTACTCATCCCATAGCGGACATATGTTGCTAGTTAACGAATAAAAAAGAGAATCAATCAAGTTATGAAAAAAGGAAACGGTGGAATATATTTAGCCCATAAGCCATGTGTAAATTTAACTAGTAAGTCTCGCACTTTTGCTTAAGACGGGTCAAATATTAGCACATGCTGGTTATAAAGAAACCTTTTTAGAATTTTTTAGGCAATAAATAGAACAATTTGATATATATTTGATCCGTCCTAAATTTAAGGCCGATAGTGACCGTATTAAACGAGAATACGTGAAATTTCTGCATATTAGGCCTGCTTCTGTGGCATGGGTGAAGTGAAGATCAGAGGAGCAGCTAGGCTAGAGGCGAGCAGAGGGTAGTACGAGTGGATGAGGGTCCAATAGTAGCCAGCCTACAAAGTGAAACCTTATCTTAGGGAGCACATCTATAAAACCATTTTTAAATAACACTAGTCGAATAACACAAAGTCCAAATATAATAGTTAATACTCGGTATATTTGTGTAAAAAGTTTTATTTTAATAACCTAATGTTATATTTTGATGGTTTGCATATTTTAATATGTCGGTATTCAATCTAAGATGTCGGATTATCAAAATAAAATAAAGATGATAGTAAAATGAAATATTAAGTGTGTTATATTCTCTTGCCCAAACCCAAGCAAACGTACTTTAACATGCTATAAAACGGTCTTATATAAGAGTTGATGGAGAAGTGGCCGAAGGCTATAAAAGAGAGCAAGGTCATGCGTAGAAGATCATCACAAATCACCCAAAAACCCTAATTTGGAGCTCAATGCATTAATTTAATTAGTATCAATATTCATCCCTCCTAATATCATACTCGATGAATTCCCTTGATTCTAGTGGATACTTGGTGGAATTCCGATTCTTCCACATTTTTTCACACATTTTTGTTTAAGATTACATCTATCACTTGAGCTAAGATATAACTAAGCATGTATGTATTTTTTTCCGAGCTATCCAAAGTTTCTTTGTTACATTTTAATTTTTTAGCATCAAAACTCAAATTTAGTTGAACTTATATATGTAATACTTTAGAGTTATATTGAAATTTTTTAAACTTAATGTTCAAATGTACAAACTCATAATTCATAAACTTTATAATAAAGCTTATAACTCTTAAAAAATACTCATAAATTTATAATAAAACTCAAAAGTAATCGAATACATTGATTTCCTCGCGTTGAACTTAATACTTATATCTCACTTCTTGCAACTAGTCCTTGCAAAACTTATCGATCCTAAAAATCGACCCAAGACTCGAAAAAAACATACCCGGATGAACAAATCCGACCTAACTTGACCATTGATGCAGAAGACCCGTTTGACAGGTTTACTTTTAATCCACACTTGTCAATTTGGATGCCATGTTGAACCTCACTAGTAACAATATCAATGCAGATACCTAGAGGGGGTCAAAGTCGCTACAATAGCTATAAACAATGCTACAAATGCCGGTCTTCTAGCCGTAAGGATGCTCGGAGTTGGAGATTCTGACTTACACAAGGTAGGTTGCATCACTCCCACAGTCCTACTCTGCTGCTACTATTACAAGCTAGGCAGCTAGCTCACCTCGGCGTGATGTTAGCTATATGATGTACCAGCCAATTCTTGAATATGACGATCTCACATTATGAAATAGTTCATATATATATATATATATATATAGAGAGAGTCTGAATCCGGTGAGGCAGCAAATTATGGCGAGGCAGCCTGCCTCACCAAACTTCTCACTGAACTGATAATCATTTATTTCGTTGGGCTGACAAATAATTCCTTTGGCCCAAATACCAAAAACAATCAACGTTGAAATTGGGCTGACAAATAATTCCCTACCAAATTTCTCAATTCAATTTGGAAATGGAGGAATTGTGGAAATCGAAAATGGAGTGTGGAAATGGAGTGTGGAAGAGAGAGAAGGAGTTTAGAAATTGAGCAGCGTAAATGAGGAGTAATGAGGGAAAATTTCAGGTGGTCATAAGTTTTGTAGGGGGCACGTGGCACAATCTGAAGTGTCCATATGTTTTAGATCCGATGGTTAGGATGGGTACAGCTGCCTCACCCTAAGAAGGGTGTCTCACATGATTCAATTTCTATATATATATATATATATATATAGAGGCGGGATCTCGTGAGTTTGGTTCTTATGGTGAGTTTGTACTAATAAAATTTCAGCCATTGGATCTACTTAACTAATGGCTTAGATCAATACTTAGATTATACCTATACTAATAATAAATATAAAAGCAAAACTTAAAACAAAAGGAAAAGGAAAACAAAACGCAAAAACAAAAAATTGACGGCGGAAAGAGAAATAAGAATTCATTATATTTTTTTATCTCTCTCTCAAAAATCCAGTCTCTCTCTAAAACTCTCTTTCAGCTACCTCACAAAGCATCATCGTCGATAATCAAACCAGCAAAAAAATACAGAATTACAGCATGCAAAACGAAGTAAACAACGCGATAGTTTCTATGGATACAGGTAATAATCTATCGAATGAAAATTAATTATCATATGCTCTTATATCGTTAGGATAATGATCGATTTCTTCAATTTAAAAGTTGTTTCGCAGTAATTCAATTTTTATAGTTATAGTTATTGTTATTGTTGTTGTTACTGTTATTAAGAAAAAAAAGTCAAGTAATTGTTATTATATTAATCGTTATGCTAGTGCTACTGTTATTGTTATGTGATGCATGAATTCTCTTACTGTTATTGCTGTGTTATTGTTATATATGAATCACGTTAAGGTTATTGTTACGTTAGTTGCTATGTAATTTCTATTGATCTCGTCGTACATGAATCGTCGTACAGTTATATTATTGTCATGTTATTGTTATGTTATTGTTTTGTTCTTATTGCTATTGTTACTGTTATTGTTATGCTGTTATTGTTATGTTTTTATACTAATGTTATTGTGATGTTATTGTTATGTTTTTATACTAATGTTATTGTGATGTTATTGTTATGTTTTTATACTAATGTTATTGTGATGTTATTGTTATGTTTTTATACTAATGTTATTGTGATGTTATTCTGATGTTATTGTGATGTTATTATGATGTTATTATGTTATTGTTATGTTATTGTGGCAGATATCTCTACTGTATCTGTTCTGGATATTTCTACTGTGTCTGTTGCGGAAAATACAATTCCAACATCTGGTGAATCATCAAATGGCAATATGTCTTCCACCCCAACTTGTACACAAGGGGAAGATGAGTTTATTCCTTCGCTTCAATACAGTAGCACACCAGGAGGTAGTGAACGATGGATACGAACTGTTGAAGCGGAGTTTACGCCTAAGCTTGGCATGTCCTTTTCAACAGTGGACAAGGGGCTGGAGTTCTATAAAATTTATGCCTTGGCGTGTGGCTTTGATGTGAGAAAACACACAAATGGGACTGCAAAGGGTGGTGTTCTTCTAAAACTAATAGTGTGCAACAAGCAAGGAGAAAGGGATATGAAAAGGAGACTCCGTCTCCAATCAGCAAATTATGAATTTGGTAGTTCGAGTACGACAGAACAAAAAACGCCAAAGACTAGACAGCCAAAGAAGCACAAACTGTTAAGGTGTCACTGTCCTGCCAAGATGAGATTGAGAACCATTCCACCTCCAGCTAACAAGCCAGGAGAGGAACCTACACATATTGTCGACCAATTTGTAGAGGTTCACAACCATGCGCTTTACTCTATTAGAAATAGAGAATTCCAAAAGCTGTCGAGGGAACTCAATGCTTACCATAAAAAATTGATTATTGATCATTCGAAGCTGAACATAGGAGCAACAGCAACTTACAGAATGGTGAAGGAGAATTCAAATGGCTATCAAAACATCGGAGCGACTTTGATAGACTTTAAGAATTTCAAGAAGGATGTAAAGTGTTACATCGGAAGTAATGACGCTACCATGTTCATTGATAACTTCAAGCACCTTGCTGAAACAAAGGGTTTCTACTTTGCTTATGATGTGGATGAAACCAAGTGCTTAACGAAGGTTTTTTGGGCAGACAAAGAAGCTCGAAACAACTACCGATTGTATGGTGACACAATATCCTTTGACCCAACATACGCGACCAACAAGTACTTTATGGTGTTCACTCCCTTCACGGGGGTAGACAACCACAAAAAATCAATAACTTTTGGAGCTGGTTTACTGGAACATGAGGATGACCTATCATTCAAATGGATTTTCAACAAGTTTTTGGATGCAATGGAGGGGAAGGAACCTCAATGTATCATCACTGATCAGTGCCCTGGCATCAAAAAAGCATTTCCCCTTGTATTTAAGAGTGCTAGGCAAAAATATTGCATGTGGCACATAATGCAAAAAATGGCTGAAAAAGCAGGGAAGACACTGTGCAGTGAGACTGATTTTCTGACTAAGATAAATGCAGTTGTTTGGGACATTGATCTAGAGCCCAATGAATTTGAGGAAAACTGGAGAAGTGTTATTTCTGATCATGCCCTTGAAGAGAACAGTTGGCTGTCGGCCATGTTTTCAATGAGAGACAAGTGGATACCTGCCTACTTTCGGGACTTGCCGCTTGGTTGTTTGCTGAGGACTACACAGAGGTCTGAAAGCGAAAACAGCTATTTCAAGAGATTTGAAAACCATTTTGGAACACTAGTGGAATTTTGGATGAGGTTCAATTCTGCAATGGAACAACAAAGGTACAATCAGAAGAAGTTAGATGCTGAAAATGAACATAGTATGGTCGAAAAAATCAGCCCATTGAGATTAGAGGAGCATGCATCTCTAATTTACACCCATGCTATTTTTACTGAGTTTCAGAAGGAGGTGAAACACTCTATTTGTAGTATGGGAAATGGAGGTTTGACTGTTAAAAATGAGGTTGAATCACATCTGGTGGATGATGGGTTGAAAAATAGGAGTTTCCTGGTAGAATATAATGCAGCAAATAACGAAGCAAAATGTGATTGTAAGTTGTTTGAGAGGAGGGGTTTCGTTTGTAGGCATGTAATTTGGGTGTGGAAAGGTAGGAAGGTATACCAGATACCTGAACCTTATATTCTCACACGATGGACCAAAAAATCGTACAGGCCTATTGTCTATGATGAAAATGGAAAAGTCATTGAGGACTTTGATGAGGTTGACGTCAGGAAAATCGAAATGTCAAATGTTTGGTCAGAAATTTATAAAACGGTTGGGCTGCTTGACAGTGGTGAGCTAAAGAATATGAAGGAATTTTCTAAATTGCTGAAACAGTTCAGGGAGACAGTGGTAGGGGCAGTAGAGAAAAAATCAAAAAACAAGGAAATTGAGGATCTCCTCGGCTGCAAAGCTCCACAGGAAATTGACATACTACCGCCACATAAGGCAAAGAACAAGGGAAGTGGGAAAAGACAAATGTCGTCAAAAGAGAAGGCTGTAAGGAAAACAGAAAAGAGGAAGAGAAGGTGTGGTAACTGTAAAAGGTGGGTAAACCACAACAGCAGAACTTGTAACCTTCCTTTTGTAGAGGATCTGCCCTCTGACGATGATGAACGTGAAACAGACGACGAAGAGGTATCAATCTTCTCTTTTGTTTTCTTTGTTTGTGGTTTGTGCACAACTACAATGACTAACACAGTAACACACATGATAACATTCATACACACATGATAAAATGCTACTTGCTGTTAAAAATTACAGGAGGAATCATCTGATGCATGAAGTGAGCAAGGAAAAACACATGGAATAATATGATGCATGAAGAGATAACCTGAAGTATTTTTAAATTTTTGCATTATATATGGATTTAATAATATTGTCAAGATACATTAAACATTACCATTGCATGAAACGAGTGGAAACTCTATTTTATATTTCAAGCTTAATAATATATTAGAATAACATCACAATAACACAACAGTAACACTGCAGTAACAACACAATAACACTGCAGTAACAAGACAATAACACCACAATAACACCATAATAACATTCGAGTAACACTTAGGTAGCAGAAAATTAAAACTAAAAGGCAATTAACTGCTGACATTCTCTAATAACTGCTGCAATTAACTGCTAAAACTAGAAGGTTTATTGATTAAAAATATTTAATTTTTTAAATTTCAAAAAATAAATACCAGTTAAGTAATTGATTGCAAACTTCTCTAATTCCTATCTAGAAAAAATAACTGATGACATTCTCTAATAACTACTGCAAGTTTCTCTAATTGCTTATAAATACCTGTATCAACAATCAAATTTATTCAGTCATTCTCCAAACGAAAAAAAAAAACAGAAGACCAAAATACCGGTACTTTACATTCCTCTGCATAAGGTAATCTCCTATCTATTTTTATTTTATTTTTTATGTTATCCATTTTTTTAATACTTTGATATCTGTTCTCAAGGCGTAAAGGATAATGTTTTCCATTGTTCAGAATGAGTTCCATAACAAACAATAACCAAATATCTCCATTAGAGGAAGCACTGGATAAAGCAAATAAGAAGATAGAATCGCTTTCGATAGAAATACTGGAAGCACTAACCAATGTTGAGGCGGCTGAGGCACGTGAAGAGTACATGCAAAAAGAACTGGACAGTCTCGAGGCACAAATAAAGTTTCTTAAGGCGGAGAAAGATGGTATGCGTAGGCAGTTGGAGGAAAAACAGTACACAGAAGCAGACATGGATGGTCAATTTGTTGCTGGTGTCAAGGCTCTAAAGAAGTCATATACTCGTGTCAATACTTCAATTCCTGACAATTGGTCGGCAGTTCATGAAGTCATGGAACTAATGCACGCATACAAAAAAAACCTTAGGGATGACTTCCTGGAGGGTGAGAGCAGTGTGCAAGGCCCACAGAACAAGCGACCGAGAAGGGAATGAAGAATTACTAATGTGTTTTAGCGTTCTGTTTTTTAGTATTTGTTCTTTCAAACTAATGTGTTTACTTTATCAAGGAATGATTCTATTAACGTTTAAAGTTAGTCTACTAATGTGTTCATGCACTTAAATTTAGTGTATTTTCATTTCATAATGTTACAACTGAATAACAGTAACACAACAATAACCCAACGATAACACCACAATAACACCACAATAACACAACAGTAACAACACAATAACACGACAGTAACACCACAGTAACAACACAATAACACGACAGTAACACCACAATAACACCACAGTAACATAACAAAACAATAAACAATAACACAAGAATAACCGTATATTAACAATACAATAACACCACAGTAACAATAACAAAACAATAAACAATAACACAAGAATAACACTACAATAACACCACAGTAACACTACAATAACACTACATAACACCACAGTAACACCACAGTAACACCACAGTAACAGAACACCACAGTAACAATAACAAAACAATAACACAAGAATAACACCACAGTAACAGAACAAGAAACAATAACACAAGAATAACATCACAATAACACCACAGTAACAACACAATAACAGCACAATAACAGTTACTCAAGAGAATAACCGTATATTAACAATACAATAACACCACAGTAACACCACAGTAACAATAAACAATAACACAAGAATAACACTACAATAACACTACAGTAACACTACAGTAACAAAACAATAACACCACAGTAACAGTTGATAAACTGTTCAAAACACCAGAAAAACGCAACAGTTGAGGAACTTAAGAATTTAGAAAACTGCATTAACAATCTTTTTTGTAGATACTACAATAATACTTACTACAATAGGTATAAACAACAATAATCAACAGTGAAATAAAATCCTAAAACTACTAGTTCAGTTACAAAAGATACTTAATCTACTTTATACACAACCTTCAACGGTACAGCTTCATCTGCAGAAATTGCATCTTGATTTGTTGGAGCAATGTTCACTTTGTACCTCCTTGCATTAGAAACAACACTCAAAATATGAGGTTTCCTTAGCTCCTGCTTTTTTACATTTTCCAGGACAAAATTCCTGTACTGATTCATATCCGCCAACATTAGAGAAGCAGCTATTTCAGCACAGTAGCTTCTACGAGAGACCTTCACCCCAAGGTCCGACTTGAATTCAGTTCCTTCATATTGAGCCATGGTATAGAGCATGAAACACCCGGACTCGTCGTTGATAGGCTCCTTCTTTTTCCAATCAAACTTGACATCACGGACTTCAAAATCTGAACAGTCTGATTCCTTGATGATGTTTTTCATCTTTAAATAAAGACGCATGTGGTCGCGCTGAACATAAGAGGATATAAGAAAATGATAAGGTCATAATATAATAAGCATACAAAAAATACCAAAAAGAAACAGTAAAAATTATAAAGCACTGACCAAAATCTCTGTCAACTTGAACATATCCGGATATTCGTCTTCTTTGTAAAGGATGTTGTCCAATAAATCTGTGGACTGGTTGATGAAATTTATGCACACACATGCGTAATGATGATTGAGAAAAATAGGTAAGAAGATAAGATCGGAGTTCAGATGACATTTTCCATAGCAGCAATTTATAAAAGTATCCCAAGATTGGAACAGCCTATTAGTAGCTTCCTCATTAATGCTTGAGCCGTAATAGTTATCTAACAAAGAATAAAGCATGTCCTGCTGCAAAGAATAACAAAAATCATAATTGTAAAATTATCACCAAATAATGACGAATAAATAGCTACTCAATAAATGGATTAACAAAACACAAAACGCTAACCATATGACGAAGTCCAAAGAACATCGTGCTCGGTTCTGATCTTTGTTCAAACTCCAGCGAATTCAAAAGAGTTGACCAGCACTCCACTACTCTTGTTGACATTAAAGGGCCTGGAAGTATTGACAGAAGATCATTCCTGTCCAAAAACAAGCCTTCACCTTCGTTGTATGCCACAAAAATCTCTCTGAAAATGGGGAATAAAATATAATAAGAACACTAAAATAACACTATAATAACAATAGAATAACACTACAAGAAAAAAACAGATTAAACACTAGACAAAAACAGTACAATAACACCACAATAACACCACAGTAACAGTACAACAACACTACAATAACACTACAATAACACCACAATAACACTACAGTAACACCACAATAACACTACAGTAACAGTACAACAACACTACGTTATTTTTGGAAAAGAAAACAGAGAAAACAAAAAGAAAACGTACGTTAGTGACAAACCAAAATCATCCAGGAAACACAGGTCCACCACTTGCTTCCGCAACTTGAGCATCTTAGAGAGCAATTTTTGGTTTTTCCTCATGAAGACCGATACTAGAAGTATCTGATTATCTTCTCCCCCGCAATCAAGGGAGCAACCAAGCCCATCATCTGCCATCCCCCTTTTGCGGCTACCCAAAACTGACTTTAAGCTCTTAGGGGTGTCGCCCTTAATGCTAACAGGCCCGGCTGGAGGTGTACTAACAGAAGCGGATGCTTAAACGGTGCTGGTGACAGTAGACTTGGCACCAGAGACAGATGGAGACTGCGAATTTTTCAACTTCTTACAAGAAGTTTTCTTCCAGGCAATGGACGTACGTTTTATCCCCTTTTGAGACGGCCTACATTCTTCAAGCTCAATAAGGCGTTTCTCCACAAGATTGTTCAGCATTGCCTCTTTTTTGTTGCCCAGCTGGGACAGAGTGTTTATGAAGTCATCCCGGCCCTCGTTCAAATCAGACAACGTTAACAAGGCAGTGATCTCAGCTCGATAAAGGTCTCTAGAATCAGAGTTGCCCAAGTTGCACTCAAAAAGATTCCCTCGATAAAAGAGCATGTGCAACATCATATATACACCACAATCCAAGCTGACATGATCACTGGTTTGCCAGCTAAAAGGGATGTTCACAATCTCATAATCTTTTACCTCAGCCCCTCGGGGAACTCCATTTTCAACAAGAAAATCAGACATTATGTTTAACTACAAAACAAACCAAAAACAACCATTCATAAGCAACAATATCACTACTTGTATTATTTATCTTTTTTCAAAATAAAATATAGTAAATCACTTACAACAGTATGGCAATACAGGCCAATCTCAGAATCCTTCCCATAAAACAAAAGCTTCTTGTATACATTATCAAGATATTCAACCTTACGCTTGGTAAAGTTGATACACAAACAGCTAAAGTGGTCACCCAGGTGAAGTGGGATAAAAATCTGAGAAATATTTTAAAATTAAAATAATTAGAGAACTGTGATACCCACAATAATAACACCACAATAACAACAGAATAACACCGCAATAACAAAGGAATAACACCACAATAACAACAGAATAACACCTGCAGTGATACCCACAGTAACAACACATTAACAACATAATAACACCACAATAACAAAGGAATAACACCACAATAACACAACCATAACATCCATGTTTCTACTAAATGATCTAGATCATAGAATTACTTAAAAATTCAACTATCCAAAACGAAAAACAAATAAAAAATCGAGAAACATACCAGATCAGAATTAAGATCACATTGTTTCTTGTTGTTCCTTATACAACTAAGAAATGCGGACTTAACTTCATCCACCAATACCCTTTTAGGAGTCTTCTCATCCTTGGTGGGACTACAGATTCGAACCAATGGTTGCTACAATAAAAGTGAAACAAAAACTTGAGTTGATGTACAAAATGAAAATAAATGAACTATCCACACTCTATATACAAAAACTAACCATTTGAGCCAAGCCAAAGAAAAGTCTGCTCAGATCTACTGAGATACACGTATCATTCAGAAACAACGACCACCACTCAATTACGCCAATCATTATCATTTTCTCTGGAATCATTGTTTCCATATCCTCTTTGGTTAAGTAATTGCTAGTGCCCCAAAGAACAATGTTGTCGCTTGACAAGGAAAAAAAAATTGGATGAGGAAAATATATAAAAGAATAACACTACAATAACACCACAATAACACCATAATAACAGAACAATAAACAACACCACAATAACACCACAATAACACCACAATAACACCACAGTAACACCACAGTAACAGAACTATAAACAATAACACAAGATTAACACTAGAATAACACCACATTAATACCACAATAACACCACAGTAACACAACAATAACAATACAGTAACACCACAATAACAATACAGTAACAGCACAGTAACAGAACTATAAACAATAACACAAGAATAACACTAGAATAACACCACAGTAATACCACAATAACACCACAGTAACACAACAATAACAATACAGTAACACCACAATAACAATACAGTAACACCACAATAACACCACAGTAACACCACAAATTACACCACAGTAACACCACAATAACAGAACTATAAACAATAACACAAGAATAACACTAGAATAACACCACAGTAACACAACAATAACACCACAATAACAATACAGTAACACCACAATAACACCACAGTAACACCACAGTAACACCACAGTAACACCACAACAATAAAACATGTAACTTGTTTATTTGGCTGAAAAACAAGAAGAGAAAGGTTGTCTTACGATAGTGGAATATCACAATCATCTAAGAAGCAGTAATCTGCAGCTTGTTTCCTAAGACTTCGCATGGGATTGAAAACATGCTTTGATGATATCATAGTCTTAGAAAGCACAACCATCTGTTCATCCACTTCCCCGCAGTCAATACTGCACCCAAATGTTTTCGGCACAACAGACATCAGCCCCTCGTCTGACTCTGAGTGCAGCAAATAACTGCTACGGAAATCTGTATTATCCTCCAACACCACATCTCCCCTAGTTGCTGCATTTATCAGCAAATCAGCACTTTCAGCCATCACCGCTTCGGCGTCTTCTGCAGTAACAAATAGATCATCAGGATCCTGTTCCTGCGTCTTCAGCGTTTTTGTCTCCTTGTCATCCTTAACCTTCTCAGCCCCAACATCAAAGAAATCATCATTCCCACCTCCCACATCAACCAGATAATCCTCTACTATTATATTATCTTTCTCTACCTCTTTCCCATCCACTTTCCCACCAGCATTTGTGTCCTCCTTCCCATCTTCCACATGCACACCTTCGTCATACACCTCTTTCTCATGTGCTTCCACATCAGAGAAAACATTACTCAAAATGTCTTCTAGAGAAATCGGTGACTCTTCGATGGTGTGCTCCTTTACATAGTCTTCAATAAGAGGGGACTTTGGAGCTTTATCCTTTTCGACACTATCCTTCTCTACATCTGACAGCTTTACACAGTCCTCGTAGAATTGAGAGAAAAGATCAAAGGATGGTGCTTCGATAATGACATCTTTTGCTTTTATTGGAACAACTGGACGAATTACCCGGCTCTCACGCATTGTCAATATCTCGTTAACATACTCATCAACCTTCTTGATGACTTGACTCGTGAAGAAAGACGGTGTAGCAACAAGCTGTTCGGTGCCTACACCATCAGCAGTTCCCGGCTCTTGACTACCAGCTGATGGGGATACTTGACTAGAGTCCTTTAAACTAGACTGTTCAGACCTGGCCTGCATCTTCAACTTGATTAGCTTCATCCTGTCCATATAACGCTTGCAGAAAAGCTCAGAGTCTCTCTCATTCAGCAACAGAAGTTCGTGAACATCCTACCAAATTAAATGGAAAGAATTAACACCAGAGTAACACTACATTAACAAAAGAAAAATACAATAATAGCAAACCAAATGTTTAACAATAACACCACAGTAACACCACAATAACACCACAGTAACACCATAGTAACACAATAAGAAGACTACAGTAAAACTAAGAAGAAAATAAAATCAGAGTAACACTACAGTAACAGTAGATTATACTATAGAACTACAATAACACAGAAATGAAAAGCACTAAAAGAAACTTACATCTATGGATGATGAATGCACTTCCTCGTCAGTGCGGATATCAGCAGGTAAATCCACAACAATATGACGAACATTCCCAACAGCAGTATTGGGTAAAGATGATGCCTCACCAGACTTGTTGGAATGTTTCCTTGAAATAGGGAAAACAACTTCTGAGCGATCTGAATGGCCCAATCCGCCAGCAGCTTCCTCACGCTTCAACCTATCCCCAAACTTCTGATCATTCCAGTGTTGAATGAGTGGCAGCTCATTACTGAGCTTAGTACCCCTCTTGATATACCGGTGGAAATAGACAATAGCAAGAAGCACTATACAGCCCCAAACATACTTGGCTCCACGCACCGCTTGGCGTACACCAATCACCAACTCTTCAAGAACATACTTACACCAATTCAACTGGTCTATCCTTGACACATCTTCCACGGCAGATAAAAGTCGTAAATCAACGACAGCACCGCTTGCAGGAGCAAGAAATGACGACATAGCAAATAGAACAAATGTCTGCTTAAACTCTTCGTCGGTCAATCCATTGCTGAGAAGTTTAGTCTTAACAGCAGAAAGTGGTATTGGATCTTTGCTGCTGATAATGTTATACCTTTCACGCCATAAACTCTTCAATGATTCTCCATCGGACGATGAAGAACTGGCGAGACCTGTAACTAACAGCTCCAAATCATGGCCACCATTAGGTAACCCAAACACATCACAAATGTCATCCTCAGTCAATCTGAACTTTTCTGTCTCCGAAACTTCAAAGTATTCCTCGCTTCTAAAAGCAAACAGAAGTTGACTGAACATGGTCATTGGAACTGCAACAGGAGTCTGTGACCAAGCCAAGACACGAGCCATGACACGAGCTCAAGACAAGACACAAACTCAAGACAAGACTCAACATCAAAACAACAACATCCATTCAGACAACACCATGACCAGCTATGACAATGTTCTATTCAGTCCAAGCCACAACCACTTCAAGCATGCTAAGACAACACCACCACAACCAGAACAAAGCCTAGCCATCCACTTCCCAAGGCTAGCCACAACAAAGCTCAGCCAACAGTCCAACAAGCCCAACACAACAAAACAGCCCCCAGCCAAAAACAGCCTATCACAGCCTTTCTAAACAAGGTCCATGGGGCCCCACACAATCAAACAAGCCTAACCAACCCTCAAACCTATGTCTTGGGAAGGTCCTCTACAACTTTCCCCAGGACTTCCCTCCCAACAAACAAACACACAAAGAGTTAGCTTAGGGACAACTTCAGACTGTCCAGATTTCAGCCTTTTGCAGTAGTTAACATGTCACTATCAAACTTTCCTTTTATGATCAAACAAACTCGAGGGCCTTTTAGAAGGACCTTTGGCATCCATCCCACTTCAGTTGAGCTCAAGAATCAAGCTCAGAAGTCCACCCCTCCACCAGTTTCAACCCAACAAACCCATTAAGGCAGATTGTCCTATTAGAATTACTTTTCTGCTTTATCTACTTTATGTCAGTTTTCCTGCAAGTTTGTAGCTGTTATTTTGTTTCATGTTGTAAGCCTTTGTGGCCCTAGATATCTCCTAACGTCTGAGTTGTATCCTTGTTGCCTATATAAGGCCTTTACCTAATGAAATGCAAATCAGATTTGAAGTAAAACATAAAACTGAAACCTTGTTTCTGTTGCATCTCTTGGCTGTGTGCTTGAGACAACTTCCTTTGCTTTGTGCTTGGAAGTGAGCTGGGGTCCTTAGCTGTGTGCTGGGATCAAAGTTCAACCCTCAATCATTGGCTTTGTGCTTTGGTTAAGGTCCTATCCTTGTTCTTTAACAATCCATTCAAACAGAAACAGAGTATTTGCAAAGTGTCTGAATCTCAATCAAATTGTCATTGTTTAGTTGTCTTTCTGAATAGTTTCAGTGCAAATTGGTTATCAGAGCTTTGGTTTGTGAGTTCATCTACCTAACTACATTAAAAACACAAAATACAACCATGAGTGAAGAGAGAATCACAGGTATTGAAAACACAGTTCAAGATCTTGTCAGAACTGTAATGGAGGTCTCTAGATCTGTCAATGAACTCCTTGAGGGCCAACAGAACAATGATACAAGGGGAGGCAGAGGTCGAGGAAGAGGAGCACCTTTCCCACAAGGTGGAGTAAGGAGGAGACAACCTGTAGATCAGTTTGAAATGTCAGATTCAGATGGCTCAGATCACAATCTTCTCAGACACCAAGACAAAGATATCAAGGTAGAGATTCCTGACTTTCTAGGTAGCTTGAACCCTGATGATTTCTTAGATTGGCTAAGGTCTGTAGAAAGAGTCTTTGAGTTTAAAGGATACACTGATAGAAAGGCTTTTAAGGTTGCTATCATGAAACTAAAAGGCTATGCCTCACTTTGGTATGAAAACATGAAAAACTTGAGGGTTAGAGAAGGGAAAGAACCTGTAAAGTCATGGCTCAAACTGAAAAAGAAAATGAGAGCTAAGTTTGTCTCTAGGGACTACACTCAAGACATGTTCATTAAGCTTACTCACCTAAAGCAAGACCAAAGACCTTTAGAGTCCTACCTAAGAGACTTTGAACAACTCACTTTGCAATGTGAGGTTGTTGAGAAATCTGAACAAGAGATAGCAAGGTTCTTAGAGGGGTTGGATGAAAGGATAGCTAGCAAAGTCAGGCTACAAAACATATACTCCTTTGAGGAAGCTGTCAACTTGTCTTTGAGGGTAGAAAAATTGGGAAAAGGAAAGGCCAGTGCTTCTAAGACACCTTCCAGAACCCCCACCTTCAAGCCTTTTGTAGGAGTCAAGATAGGAGAACCTGTGGTTCCTGTTAAGACCCCTTTCAACCTTGATAAAGGCAAGGCTGTTGAGGCAGGCCAAAGGAAGACTACCCCTCTAAAAAAGTGCTTTCAATGTCAAGGGTATGGACATTTTGCTAGAGAATGTCCATCTAAAAGGGCTCTGAGTACCCTAGAAGTAATCCATTGGGGAGATGATGAAGTGGTGGTCTGTGATGAAGAGATGGAAGAGCCTGAGGTAGAGGCTAGTGAGGAGTTGATAGAGCCTGATGCAAGGTTAAGTTTGGTAACATGGAGGGTAATGCATACTCAACCACAACCTTTGGAAGAGGACCAAAGACACCAGATCTTTAGGACCAGATGTACCATCAAGGGTAGAGTATGTAACCTAATTATTGATGGGGGAAGCTGCACTAATGTGGCCTCCAAAACACTGATAGACAAGCTAGCTCTACCCACCAAAGACCACCCCCTACCTTACAAACTCAGATGGCTAAACAAAGTGGCTGAGATCAAGGTGGATAAACAATGTGTTATACCTTTCTCAATTGGTAAAGGGTATGTGGATGAGAGTCTTTGTGATGTTCTACCTATGGATGCATGTCACCTTCTGCGTGGGAGACCATGGGAGTTTGATAGGGATGCCATACACCATGGGAGAGACAACACTTACACCTTCAAGTATGGGAAGAAGAAGATCACCCTAGCACCTTTACCACCTGCTTTAAAGATCAACCCAAACCCCATGAGTGAGGCTTCCAAAGAAGTCATGTTGCTAAGTGAATCAGAAATAGCACAAGAGCTAAGTGAGCTACAACCTGTATACATATTGCTAGTCAAGGAGACTGGGATGAGTATCATTGATATCCCTGAAGAGGTCAAATCTATCCTAGAAAGTTATGGTGATGTCTTCCCTACTGAGCTTCCTAGTGGACTGCCACCACTTAGAGGGATAGAGCACCACATTGACCTAGTGCCTGGAGCTATCTTACCCCACAAGCCAGCCTACAGGAGTGACCCTAAGGCTACACAAGAGCTCCAACTTCAAGTAGGTGAACTACTCAACAAGGGCTATGTCAGAGAGTCCCTCAGTCCTTGTGCTGTACCAGCCTTGCTTGGGCCAAAGAAGGATGGGACTTGGCGTATGTGCATTGATAGTAGGGCCATCAACAACATTACCATCAAGTATAGGTTTCCCATACCTAGACTTAATGATATTCTGGATGAGGTAAGTGGGGCTCAAGTGTTCACTAAGATTGATCTGAGGCAGGGCTACCACCAAGTGAGGATAAGAGCAGGGGATGAATGGAAGACAGCTTTCAAGACTAAACATGGGCTCTATGAATGGCGGGTGATGCCTTTTGGGTTGTCTAATGCCCCTAGCACCTTCATGAGGTTGATGACAGAGGTCCTAAGGCCTTACTTAGGCAAGTGTGTAGTGGTTTACTTTGATGATATTCTTATTTACAGTTCAACTAAGGGAGCACATTTGCAACATCTGAAGTTGTTGTTTGAGGTCCTAAGAGAAAATAAGTTGTATGGCAAGCTAGAGAAGTGCACCTTCATGCAGCCTGAGGTTTACTTCCTTGGGTTCATCATCTCTAAGAAAGGGGTAGCCGTTGATCCTGAGAAAGTGCAAGCAATCAAGGAATGGCCCATTCCCCAAACTGTTACTGATGTAAGAAGTTTCCATGGGTTGGCATCTTTCTATAGGAGGTTCATACACGGGTTTAGTTCAATCATGGCCCCTATTACTGAGTGCATGAAGAAGGGAGAGTTCAAGTGGAATGAGAAGGCTGAAAGGTCCTTCAATCTGATCAAAGAGTTATTGTGCAAGTCTCCAATATTGGTTCTACCAGACTTTAACAAACTCTTTGAGGTATAGTGTGATGCCAGTGGTCTTGGCATAGGAGTTGTGCTTACTCAAGAAAAGAAACCTGTGGCATACTTTAGTGAGAAGCTAAATGGGGCCAAGCTTAACTATTCCACATATGACAAGGAATTCTATGCCAGTGTGAGGGCATTGAATCATTGGGGACACTACTTGAAGCCTAAGCCTTTTGTGCTTCATTCTGATCATGAGGCTCTCAAATACATCAATGGACAACACAAACTCAACCCCAGACATGCCAACTGGGTAGAGTTCTTGCAATCCTTCTCATTCTCCAGCAAGTACATAGAAGGTAAGAACAATGTTGTAGCTGATGCATTGTCTAGAAGGTCTGTAATGTTGACCTTCATGGAGCAAAGGGTGTTGGGGTTTGAATTTATGAAATAGCTCTATCAAGAGGACCCAGACTTCAAGCATGAATGGGAGGTTCACCAAGAAGGGCAAGTCAAGAAAGGGAGCAAGTACACAGCTCAAGAAGGGTACTTATTCTATGGAAACAAACTGTGTGTGCCTAAGGGACCTTATAGGGGACTACTGGTCAAAGAGGTTCACTCCAATGGCCTTGCTGGTCACTTTGGGGTACAGAAGACCTATGACATCTTACAAGATCAGTTCTATTGGCCTAAGATGCTCAGTGATGTGCAAGATGCCCTCCAAAGATGCAGATCTTGTCAACTAGCCAAGGCACACTTTCAAGCAGGCCCTTACACACCACTTCCAGTACCCAACAAGCCATGGGAAGACCTCAGTATGGACTTTATTGTAGCCTTACCTAGAACTCAAAGGGGAAAAGATTCAATCATGGTGGTGGTAGATAGATTCAGCAAGATGGCACATTTCATTGCTTGTAAGAAGACTGAGGATGCATTGGGGGTAGCTGAACTATACTTTAGGGAGGGTGTCAAGTTACATGGGGTCCCTAGAAGCATTGTCTCAGATAGAGACACAAAGTTCATGAGCCATTTCTGGAGAACCTTGTGGAAGCTATTGAAGACTAGGTTATTGTTTAGTACTTCTCACCATCCCCACACTGATGGGCAGACAGAAGTCACTAACAGAACACTAGGGAAGATCTTAAGGAGCATTGTTTCTAAGTCATTGAAAGATTGGGACCTCAAGCTAGCACAAGCTGAGTTTGCCCTCAACAGAGCTCCCTCCAGCAGCACAGGTAAAAGTCCTTTTGAAACAGTTTATGGCACTAATCCTCTCATGCCTACAGACCTAGCACCAGGCAAAGGAAACAAGGCAAGCTATGATGCAAAGAAAAGAGTTGAGCAAATGATACAGATTCATGAGCAAGTCAAGAAGCAGATTGAAAGGTCCAATGAGTTGTACAAGGCCAGGTCCAAGGGGCCTAAGAAAGCAAGGGAATTCAAAGCAGGAGATCTTGTATGGTTGCATTGAAGAAAAGAGAGATTTCCAGACAAGAGGAGAAACAAGCTCATGCCAAGGGCTGATGGACCATTTGAGATATTGGAGAAGATAGGCACCAATGCTTACAAGGTGGATATACCAGGAAGCTATGGTGTACATGGTACTTTCAATGTTGGAGACCTGAGTCCTTACCATGGTGAATCAGATGATGAGGGTGAAGAAGATTTGAGGGCAAATCCTTTTCAAGAAAAGGAGGTTGCAACAGGAGTCTGTGACCAAGCCAAGACACGAGCCATGACACGAGCTCAAGACAAGACACAAACTCAAGACAAGACTCAACATCAAAACAACAACATACAAGTCAAGAACAACAACTATCGACCAGATTGAGATGACAAATGCTATTCAGTACAAGCCAAAAACAACCACTTAAAGCATGCTAGACAACACCCACCACACACCAGAACAAAGCCTAAGCCATCCACCTTCACAAGGCTAAGCCAAAGCAAAGCTTCAACACAAAAAGGCCAAAAAGCCCAAAATCAACAAAACACAGGACCACAGCCCAAAAACACAGGCTAGACAGCCGGGCGAATACAAGGGGCAGGGGGACGCACAAAAGCAAACAAGCAGAACTCACCCGCAAACCTAGTTGGGAAGGGTCCTCTACTACTTTCCCCAGGAATTCCCTCCCAACCAAACAAAAACAAAGAGTTAGCTTAGGGACAACTTCAGACTGTCCAGATTTCAGCCTTTTTGCAGTAGTTAACATGTCACTATCAAACTTTCCTTTTCTGATAAAACAAACTCGAGGGCCTTTTAGAAGGACCTTTGGCATCCATCCCACTTCAGTTGAGCTCAAGAACCAAGCTCAGAAGTCCACCCCTCCACCAGTTTCAACCCCAACAAATCCATTAAGGCAGATTGTCCTATTAGAATTACTTTTCTACTTTATCTACTTTATGTCAGATTTCCTGTAAGTTTGTAGCTGTTATTTTGTTTCATATTGTAAGCCTTGTGGCCCTAGATATCTCCTAAACGTCTGAGTTGTATCCTTGTTGCCTATATAAGGCCTTGACCTAATGAAATGCAAATCAGATTTGAAGTAAAACATAAAACTGAAACCTTGTTTCTGTTGCATCTCTTGGCTGTGTGCTTGAGACAACTTCCTTTGCTTTGTGCTTGGAAGTGAGCTGGGGTCCTTAGCTGTGTGCTGGGATCAAAGTTCAACCCTCAATCATTGGCTTTGTGCTTTGGTTAAGGTCCTATCCTTGTTCTTTAACAATCCATTCAAACAGAAACAGAGTATTTGCAAAGTGTCTGAATCTCAATCAAATTGTCATTGTTTAGTTGTCTTTCTGAATAGTTTCAGTGCAGGAACTGAAGTCAGCTTCAGATGGAGCAACCCACCAAAGCCAATTTGTCTCAAAGCATCCTTTTTTTCCTCCGAAAGAGCAGATATAACAGCAGTAAGAGACGAAGGGCGACAACGTTTAGTAAAATCACTTGGCCTGTAACCAAAGACAAAGCATAGTCTGTTAAGAGCAAGTAGTAAATAAAACAATAACACAATGAAGTCAAATAAACAAAATGCTAACACCCTATTACAAAATAACAACACAGTAACATGTATAAAAAAGTACACATACACTCTAATTTGACTAGACTTCACATCTGGCTTTTTAGTTTCATCAACAGACAGTAAAAGGTCTTCCTCGGGTTTAACTTTACGGTTTGCCTCTGCCTTTACTCTTCTCCCTGCCTTCCTTTGAGAAGGAGAAGACTTTGATGGAGACGAGCTTTTAATCTTCAATTTGACCATGGTTTCTGTAATAAGGAAAGTACATTAACATATGACCTTACAGCCTAAAGACATTAACAATAACAATACAATAACAACACAACAATAACAATAACAATAACAATAACACAACAATAAAATATAATAACAGTACATAAACAGAATAATAAGACAATAACAATAACACAGCAATAACACAACAATAACAACACAATAACACCACAGTATCAAGAGAATAAAACCACAATAAACACACAGTAACAAGAGAATAACACCAGAATAACACAACAATAACAAAACAATAACAACACAAAAATAACACAGCAACAGGAGAATAACACCACAATAAAAGAGGA
>JAIUZE010073764.1:0-39472 GCA_022085475.1 Heliosperma pusillum | reverse complement strand
GCCACCACGATCTGAACGTAGTGCTTTAATCTTTCTATCCAGTTGGTTTTCAAACTTATTCTGGAATTCCTTGAACTTGTCAAAGGACTCACTTTTATGCTTCATTAAGTAGACATATCCATATCTACTCAAATCGTCCGTGAAAGTGATAAAATATCTATAGCCATCTCTAGCGTTGATTGACATAGGTCCACACACATCAGTATGTATGAGTCCTATTAGGTCAGTAGCGCGCATTCCAACACCTTTGAAGGAATTCGAGTCATTTTGCCTATGAGACATGATTCACACGTTCCAAATGATGCATAGTCAAATGGGGAGATAGTCCATTGTCAGAGCTTTTTACACGCGTTTTTCATTGATGTGTTCCCACACCGGCAATGCCATAGGCTAGGTTTGATCTTGTCACCCACCTTGCTTCGTACTACGCACATGCAGTATATCTGTGGTTTGATTCTAAAACATAAATTTTCCATTCATTTTCATGGAAATGCTTTGCTTTACCATTAAATCCCATTTCATTTAAATAGAAAAATACAGTATTATCTCCTTATTACAAACGAAAAAAAACCGTCTTATAAAAGTACGGAAAAGGGAAATAAGGTTTTTAGATAAATGGGTACAAGAACAGTTATTCAGAAATAAAATCAAATCCACCGGGAGGTGGATTACATATGTTCCCACTTGAAAACGGCAGCAGCTAATCTTGCTCCATTCCCACTCGCAGGGTACCACGATACCCTTGCAGAGTTGTTGATGTTTCTTAGGCCTGAAAATGAGTTTGCCACCAGATGACGAAACCAACCCAATATCTAATACCAAGTTCCGAAACTTGAATGTTTAATCTCAATCATATGATAAAAGAGTAGAAGACATACCAACAGGAGAGACGCGGCCTGTTGCTTTTATTGTCATAACGGTTACACGGGGCGCAGCCAGTTACTCCTCCAATGCCCAAGCTTGTGGCAATGGTGGGACTCCACGTTACCTTCATCGCTCTTTGTCTTGCCTTGTGAGCTACCGCTAGTCTCACCAGGCCCACTCTTGCCTTGCCCTGGCTTTTTGAATTTCGGCTTCCCTACAGCTAGGTTGGCCTTAGCCTTGCCCTTACCTTTGCCCTTGTTGGTAATCATGCAGACTCCCACTCAATTTCAGATCACTCTCTGTCTGTACGAGGAGTGAGTGGAGCTGATGAAGACTCTTCTTCATATAATTCATATAGTAATTTGCCCTGAAAAGGGCAAAACCATCATGAAGTGAATGAAGAACGCGGTCTATGACGATCTTCTCATCGATTTTGCAACCTCTAGTTTCTCGACATTCTCAATCATGTAAAGAATGTGTGGGCTAACTGCTTGACCCTTCAGGAGTTTCGCTTCAAAGAAGCGACAGGTATGCTCATAGCTAACGATCCTCGGAGCTTGTGAGAACTCGTTAGAGAGCGTGGTGAAAATCTTGTTTGCACCTTGGGCAATGAATCGTCTTTGGAAATTAGATTCCATTGAAAAGATGAGTACGTTCTTTATCGCACCCGCCTCCATTACGAAATCACTATAAGCAAGTGATTCATTAGCTCTTGCATTGGGGCCTGGGTTTGACAATAGTGGCTCAGTCAAATACTTGAGCTTACCGTCAGCAATGACAGCATTCCGTAATGCCGCCTCCCAGTCCGCAAAGTTGGACCCATCATTCTTCAGTCGCGTGGACTAATTCATGTTGTCCTTAAAGATCTTTAGCCAGGACTCGCGATCGAGTGTAGCACTTGGCATTGGGTCGTCTGTACTTCCAGCCATTTGTTATTTTAGCAGTTATATCTGTATATAACGGATTCAAGAAACTGTGAAAAGAAGGAAAAATATGATAAGTTTCATCGTTTTAAATTTGAGTCTAATGAAAAACTGTTTAATTCGATGACTCGTGCATTTATACAATTGACCTACCTCAAGAATTATATAAATGATCCCAAGACTCAATTTCTGTAAATTGATAAGCCAACCTCTTGGCTAATTCTACTTTTAGAATTCCTGGTTGATAAATTTTTGTAAATTCTATCTTTAGTCCATCATAATCACGAGATATTACTCGTACTATAATGTTGAGATAAAATAGGTCAACACTCACTACTTACCCAACGTAGAAGGGGTCATATTATGACTTCCGACGAAGAAGGGGTTCATAGTAGTTATCCCTATAAAGACTAATCTCAATTTTCATTTTAGAGGAAGATCACATCATCTTAAATTTAATTCATTTTAAGTGAACAAATTTCTAGCATTTCGTGAATGATTTAGACTAAGGTGATGGCCCTATGAACGAGTAACATCTGTATGTCTATGATGAAAATTCAAACTATATGAATCATTTTTCATGCAATTTAGGTGGTTTGGTTTAGGCGGAATATGATGCAATAATTTAACATGTGAATGAAAAACAAAAGAACGAAAAATACGTAAACTATTACAACGGTCCTAGTGTGGCCTATCTACCAAAACGAACAGTAAATACAAGTTTGGAATCCATCCTAATGGACCCGAGAAGCTTGACTTTGTCTCATCTTGGTCCATGTAGCGGGAGTGAGCATTCGATCTCCATCTTTAGTCTTCTTAAATTACATTTTCAAAATTACAAAATAAACCTATTTACATTCTAATTCCAAAAACATAATTAAAAGAAATAAAAGGAGATTCGAGATCTCATAAATACATCCAAACCATGTTTCCATCATTACGAAACCATGATTAACTAAGGCCACACTAGGTATTACATTTTTCAACCAATTGCAAAAATACGTAAATAAAACCATTCATTCATTCATTCATTCGACAAAAATAAAATAAAATGCATCAACTATATAAATTAATTCTACAAGACATAATTCATTAATTATGTTGATTAATTATCCAAACCACCATTATATACGATCAAAATTATGTGACAATTCCTTAATTGCCCACAACAATTTTAATCTTTCATAATCCATTTTATTTTAAACCTTTTTAAAATAATCGGGTATCATTATTGTGAACCTTTTCACAATAACAAACAAACATTATCTTTATAATGCCCAAAAAAAAAAACAAACAAAAATATTTTTTTTTTCTCTGCTGATCACTGTTAACGCGAACAGTACCAGTCCCAAATTTTTTTTTTTTACAATTTCTCACGGTTTAAGCAAAAAACCGGAAAAACCGAAAATCCATTACAAAAAAAACTGTTGCTGCCATTTTAAAAAAAACAGAAATTTTTTTTTTTTTTTTTATAACTGTGAACAGTAACACGGGTAGCAAAAAAAAATTTAATCAAATTAAACCGTTTTAATTCGATCAAGCTAATATTAACTAGATCGGTACAAAACAAACAATATATAATCGTTATTAAACATTGATACAAATAGATGATTCAAATTAACCTTTTAATATGAACATCTAAAACAATTTATACCGAAAATATATAGCACAAAAATTGATGTTCATTAACATCCAATACAATTCCATTTACATTCTAATTTAATCCTTATTAAATTAAAATATGAACAAATTCATATATTATCATCTTTAACAGATTAAAACAATAATATGAATGAATCTTTAATGGAACCCTAAAAAAAAATTCAACACGGCACAAAAAATATAAAACCGTGAGTTTTATTTTAAAAAAAAAATTTCCGGATCTTTTTTTTTTTCTCTCAATAATCATACAATTAAATATTTATGAAAATCACATAAAATAATTTCATAGCCCTAAGGCTCTGATACCACTTGTGGGAATATATCCGTATACATCCCTTTAATCTTACAGGATTAAAATGAAATTACGATTTATATGATTAACGGGTCATAAACAAAATTGCATAATAAACAAAGGGATTAGGAATAACCTTTAGTCCTCGTAAATTCGGCCTAAGAACAGATATCAAAACAGATATCCTCCTAATCGTCTCACCCAAGATTGATCGAGAAATGCCCTTGTATTTGCTAGAAAATTAGAGAGAAAAAGAGTCTGTATCTTTTGTGTGATGTAAATTAATGATGAATGAATTAGAGTATTAGAATGAGTAAAACTCTACACATATACTCCAATTCTCACGGCACCCATAAGAGAAAATAAGGGATATTTTTCTCTTATTTTGTTACCTATTTTGACCGAAAGTCCTAGAGTGTATTTGGACTCTTTTTCGGTTATATTAGCTTCCATTTAATATAATGTTATACATATTATATTTGTCTAATATGTTGTCATACATTAATAAGGTCCATTACAACCTTTTGCAGTGGATATATTAACATAACAATTATTATGACAATCGTATAATATATACTTCAATTTATAAATATCGGTATATTTATAATCCTGCTAATTAAATATAACGGTTTATGTTTAATTACGAATTAACATTTGAATTCGTTTAAGCTCACATTATATACTACAACTAAATATAACATTTTATATTTAATTACGAATTATAGTTAATTCGTCTTAGCTAACATTATTTAATCGTTATTAAATAATTATATCATCATCACATTGACTAACCTTTTAGTCAAAAACACCGACTAACCTTTTAGTCATTTAATAAGGCATCAATATGATTATGTTCTCAAATAATCACATCTCTCAATCACATCCTTTAGGTGTGACTTTTAGGGACCAGTTGATCACCGCCATCTGTATGACAATAACGTCAAACTTATCTAGCAAGCCAACCGTTATCGATAAACGTTAATCAACTGAGTACAATACAAAGTATACCCTGTGAACCTATAGAGATTTATTTATGTTATTGCACTAACTGTGGAGGACACTGGCTCCAACAATCTCCCACTTGTCCGTACAAGTGTATGTGCGATAACCGATTCTCATATCCATAATAAATTTCTCCCACTCAATGTAAACCAATTTGCAAAGTCCGTATTTCACAAAGGTCGTAGTTTACAAGTGATCAGTATCAAGAGTGGTTTCTCCGACTAGAGAGTAACTTAACTGATAAACGAATCTTCATTCGAGCATGGCCATGCATTTCAGTTACAGCTCCTCGAGTGGCCCTGAGAAATATCATATCCTGATAAAGGTTGGATATTTTCTTCAACTCGAATCTTGCAGACACAAGCGCAGTATGAAATGACCCAGTGAAAATCTACTTAGCCGCCTGTTACGGTCGACCATGAGAAAGAAACCAAAGTCACCCAAAAACTGCCTTTATCTCAAGAGACAGTCGATAGTCAAAAGAATCAACTCTAGGAACACTATGGATGTCCTATCCACGACCTGGCACCTAATGTTCCGAAACATTTAGGACTCCATAACGTCGTCACAAAATGTCCTGCGCAGTATCATTATAACCCGCATCTGTGATCGATCAGTCAACAGTTTGACTTATGGCTCGTTGAACCCACCATCCATCGACGTCACAAAATAATTGCCAGAGTTATCAGCTCATGTAGGCAATTACGGACCCAAAACAAATATAATGTAATTCAGTTCACTTTGTGGTGTTCAATGTTGTCTGTACAACCCACATGAAAAACAAAATATAAAACAAAACGATGATTTCATAGATAGTTTTAAGAAAAAGATACAGGTGTCTAATCCATATAAAACAACTAATACAACTCAGGAACAAGTTTGATTCCCATGGAAATAACGTGCCCTTCATGCTTATCATATCTTAACGGTTTAGTGAGAGGATCTGCAACGTTATCCTCCGTAGCAATCTTGTCTATCACTATCTCCTTTTGCTCCACGTAATCTCGGATCATGTGAGCCTTCCGTTGTACATGCCTAGACTTGTTGTTGGACTTAGGCTCCTTAGCCTGGAAGATGGCACCACTATTATCACAATAGATGGTGATCGGGTCATCCGAACTAGGAACTACGGTTAGTCCCTATAAGAACTGACGCATCCATATAGCTCCTTCGCAGCCTCTGAAGCGGCATAGTACTCGGACTCAGTCGTAGAATCTGCTATAACACTTTGTTTGGAGCTTTTTCCAGCTGACCGCAGCTCCATTAAGAGTAAAAACGAATCCAGACTGAGATTTCGAGTCATCTCGATCCGTTTGGAAGCTAGCATCTGCGTAACCGATTGCGCATAGCTCAGTGTCACCTCCATAAGTCAATACCCAATCTTTAGTCCTCCGTAGGTACTTAAGGATATTCTTAACAGCCATCCAGTGTGTTTCACCTGGATTGCGTTGGTATCGACTCGTCATACTTAATGCATATGCCACGTCTGGACGTGTGCATATCATGGCATACATGATCGATCCTATAGCTGATGCATAGGAATCCGACTCAGGCGCTCTACCTCTTCTGAAGTCTTTGGTGCCTGAGCTTTATCAAATGGTCAACCCGAGACCATTGTAAGTTCCCCCTTCCTTGGAGTTGGTCATGCTGACCTCTCAAGCTCGTTATCTATATAAGACTCCTGACTGAGGGATAACATCCGTCGTGATCTTCTCTGTAGATACGGATCCCAACATTCTTTGTGCTTCACCCAGATCTTCCATCCTGGAAATGGTTCTTTAACCAACTTTTACCGAAGTTAAGAGAGGTATGGGTCATTCCCAATCAGAGTATGTCATCACATACAATATTAGGAGACAATCTTGCTCCCACTCGACTTGATATATAAGCATGGTTCCTCGACCCGCTCGAGTAATCCTTCTCTTTATCACCTGGTCGAAACGGATGATCCAACTCGAAAGCTTGTTTAAGTCCTAAATGGAAACGCTTAGCTTGCATTCCTTCTTGGATTTTTAGGATCAATGAAACCTTCGGGTTGTACCATGTACACCTCCTCCTCCAAATAACCATTTAAGAAGGCGGTTTTCACATCCATCTGCCAAATTTCATAGTCATGAAAAGCAGCAATCGCTAAGATTATCCGAATGGAACGCAGCATAACTACGGGTGCAAAATTTTCATCATAGTGCAATCCTTGCACTTGAGTGAAACCCTTTGCCACTAGTCGTGCCTTGTATGTATCTGGTTGTCCTTCTACAGAATGCTTTATTTTATAAAGCCATTTGCACTGAAGAGGCCGAACCTTATCAGGTAAGTCAACCAGATCCCATACGTCGTTCTCATACATAGAGTCCATCTCGGATTGCATGGCTTCAAGCCATAGCTTAGAGTCAGAACAGGTCATGGCACCTTTATAGGTAGCGGGTTCGTTACTCTCTAGGAGTAAAATGTCATCTCTCCCATTCTCCCACGACCATACCAATGTATCTGTCTGGAGGAATGGAAACTCTACCCGACCTTCTAGGTTCCTCAGGAATATTTACCGCAGCCGATGATGAAGGAACAGTTTCCTCCATTGGTAGCTCGGTTGTTGGTTCTGGAATCTCCGACAGATCGAAGGTTCCATTACTTGTCCTATTCTCGAGAAATTCTTTCTCTAAGAACGTCGCACTAGCCGCAAAAAAAACTCGATGTTCGGTAGGCGAGTAAAAGTAATGACCAAACATCCCTTTTAGATAACCAATAAAGTATGTCTTGACCGATCGTGGGCCGAGCTTATCGTCAGGTCTCCACTTGACATAAGCCTCGCAACCCCAAACCCGAATAAAGGACAAGTTAGGGACTGTTCCCTTCCACATTTCAAATGGAGTCTTGTCAACAGCTTTAGACGGACTTCGGTTAAGTATAAGAGCAGCTGACAAAAGAGCATAGCCCCACAATGAATCAGGCACAACCGTGTGACTCATCATGGATCGAACCATATCAAGTAATGTTCGATTTCTTCGTTCGGACACACCATTTAATTGAGGTGTTCCAGGTGGAGTTAACTGTAGTACTACACCACATTTTTTAAGGTGTTGATCAAACTCATTCGAAAGATATTCGCCACCACGATCTGAATGTAGTGCTTTAATCTTTCTACCCAGCTGGTTTTCAACCTTATTCTGGTATTCCTTGAACTTATCAAAGGACTCACTTTTGTGCTTCATTAAGTAGACATATCCATATCTACTCAAATCGTCCGTGAGAGTGATAAAATATCTATAGCCATCTCTAGCGTTGATTGACATAGGTCCACACACATCAGTATGTATGAGTCCTAATAGGTCAGCAGCGCGCATTTCAACACCTTTGAAGGAAATTCGAGTCATTTTGCCTATGAGACATGATTCACACGTGCCAAAAGATTCATAGTCAAATGGGTAGATAGTCCCATTATCAATGAGCTTTTACACGCGTTTTTCATTTATGTGTCCCATACGGCAATGCCATAGATAGGTTTGATCTTTGTGACCAACCTTTGCTTTCTTATTACTCACATGCATTATATCTGTGGTTTGATCTAAAACATATATTCCATTCATGGAAACAGCTTTACCATAAATCATATCGTTTAAAGAGAAAATACAGCTATTATCCTTTATTTAAAACGAAAAACCGTCCTTATCAAGTACGGAAACAGAAATAATGTTTTTTGACAAACTGGGTACATAGTAACAATTATTCAGCAATAACTCAAAAAAACTACGGAGTTGGATTACATATGTTCCCACTGAAATGGCAGCAACTCTAGCTCCATTCCCCACTCGCAGGTCCACATCACCCTTTGCGAGAGTTGTGATGCTTCTTAGGCCCTGCAAATGATTACACAGATGAGAACCACACCCAGTATCTAGTACCCAAGTTCCGAAACTTGCATGGTTAATCTCAATCATATGAATAAAAGATGACGTACCAACAGGAGTGACGCGGCCTGATTTTACGTCTTCAGCATACACGGGATAGTTCCGCCTCTAATGCCCAGTCTTGTGGCAATGGTGGCACTCCATGTTTTCTTTGCTCTTTGTCTTGCCTTGTGAGCTACCGCTAGTTTCACCAGGCCCACTCTTGACCTTTCCTGGCTTTTTGAACTTCGGCCTCCCTACAGCTAGGTCAGCTTGAGCCTTGCCCTTACCCTTACCCTTGTTGTTAATCATGAGAATGTCCTGTTTCACGCTCCCACTCAATTTCAGATCACTCTCGGTCTGTACGAGAAGTGAGTGGAGCTGATGAAGACTTTTCTTCATATCATTCATATAATAATTTGCCCTGAAAAGGGCAAAACCATCATGAAGTGAATGAAGCACACGATCAATAATGATCTTCTCATCGATTTTACAACCAAGAGCCTCCAGTTTCTCGACATTCTCGATCATAGCAAGAATGTGTGGGCTAACCGCTTGGCCCTTCTGGAGTTTCGCTTCAAAGAAGCGACAGGTATACTCATAGCTAACGATCCTCGGAGCTTTCGAGAACTCGTTAGAGAGAATGGTGAAAATCTTGTTTGCACCCTGGGCTATGAATCGCCTCTGCAAATTGGATTCCATTGAAAAGATGAGTACGTTCTTTATCGCACCCGCCTCCATTACGAAATCACTATAAGCAAGTGATGCATTGGCTCCTGCATTGGGGCCTGGGTTAGTCGGTAGAGGCTCAGTCAAGTACTTGAGCTTACCGTCAGCAATGCAGCATTCCGTAATGCCGCCTCCCAGTCCGCAAAGTTGGACCCATCATTCTTCAGTCGCGTGGACTGATTCATGTTGTCCATAAAGATCTTTAGCCAGGACTCGCGAGCGAGTGTAGCACTTGGCATTGGGTCATCAGTATGGCCAGCCATTTTGTTATTTAGCAGTTATATCTGTATATGTGACTGTGAAAAAGAAAATAAAATTGATAAGTATTCATCGTTTTAAATTTGAGTCTAATGAAAAAACTGTTTAATGCTTTGACTCGTGCATTTATACAATTGACCTCCCTCACGAATTATATAAATGATTCCAAGACTCAATTTCTGTAAATTGATAAGCCAACCTCTTGGCTAATTCTACCTTTAGAATTCTCGGTCGATAAATTTCTGTAAATTCTATCTTTTAGTCCATTATAATCCCGAGATATTACTCGGACTACAATGTTGAGGTAAAATAGGTCAACACTCACTACTTACCCAACGTAGAAGGGGTCATATTATGACTTCCGACGAAGAAGGGGTTCATAGTAAGTTTTTCCTATAAAGACTAATCTCAATTTTCATTTTAGAGGAAGATCCCATCATCTTAAATTTAATTCATTTTAAGTGAACAAATTTCTAGCATTTCGTGAATGATTTAGACTAAGGTGATGGCCCTATGAACGAGTGACATCTGTATGTCTATGATGAAAATTCAAACTATATGAATCATTTTTCATGCATTTTAGGTGGTTTGGTTTAGGCGGAATATGATGCAATTATTTAACATGTAAATGAAAAGCAAAAGAACGAAAAATACGTAAACTATTACAACAGTCCTAGTGTGGTCTATCTACCAATATGAACAGTAAATACAAGTTTGGAATCCATCCTAATGGACCCGAGAAGCTTGACTTTGTCCCATCTTGGTCCATGTAGCGGGAGTGAGCATCCGATCTCCATCTTTAGTCTTCTTAAATTACATTTTCAAAATTACAAAATAAACCTATTTACATTCTAATTCCAAAAACATAATTAAAAGAAATAAAAGGAGATTCGAGATCTCATAAATACATCCAAACCATGTTTCCATCATTACGAAAACATGATTAACTAAGGCCACACTAGGTATTACATTTTTCAACCAATTGCAAAATTACGTAAATAAAACCATTCATTCATTCATTCATTCGACAAAAATAAAATGCATCAACTATATAAATTAATTCTACAAGACATAATTCATTAATTATGTTGATTAATTATCCAAACCACCACTTTATACGATCAAAATTATGTGACAATTCCTTAATTGCCCACAACAATTTTAATCTTCCATAATCCATTTTTATTTTAAACCTTTTTAAAATAATCGGGTATCATTATTGTGAACCTTTTCACAATAACAAACAAACATTATCTTTATAATGCCAAAAAAAAAAAAAAAAAACAAACAAAATGTTTGTTTTTTTTACTGATCACTGTTCACGTGAACAGTACCAGTTCCAAAAAATTTTTTTTTTCTTTTCTCTTCATTCTTTTCTCTCGGTCGGTTTATAACAAAAACCGAAAAACCAATACAAAAAAAAAAACTGTTGCTGCCATTTTAAAAAAAACAGGAAATTTTTTTTTTTTTTTATAACAGTGAACAGTAACACGGGCAGCAAAAATTTAATCAAATAAACCGTTTTAATTCGATCAAGCTTATATTAACTAGATCGGTACAAAAACAAACAATATCTAATCGTTATTAAACATTGATACAAATAGATGATTCAAATTAACCTTTTAATATGAACATATAAAACAATTTATACCGAAAATATATAGCACAAAAATTGATGTTCATTAACATCCAATACAATTCCATTTAAATTCTAATTTAATCCTTATTAAATTAAAATATATATCAACAAATTCATATATTATCATCTTTAACAGATTAAAACAATAGTATGAATGAATCTATAATGGAACCCTAAACAAAAAATCACTACGGCACAAAAAAAAATTAAAACCGTGAGTTTTATTTTAAAAAACCATTTCCGGAATTTTTTTTCTCTCAAAAATCATACAATTAAATATTTATGAAAATCACATAAAATAATTTCATAGCCCTAAGGCTCTGATACCACTTGTGGGAATATATCCGTATACATCCCTTTAATCTTACAGGATTATAATGAAATTATGATTTATATGATAAACAAGTCATAAACAAAATTGCATAAAACAAAAGGATTAGGAATAACCTTTAGTCCTCGCAAATTCGGCCTAAGAACAGATATCAAAACAGATATCCTCCTAATCGTCTCACCCAAGATTGATCGAGAAATGCCCTTGTATTTGCTAGAAAATTAAAGAGAAAAGAGTCTGTATCTTTTGTGTGATGTAAAAATAATGATGAATGAATTAGAGAGTTAGAATGAGTCAAACTCTACCCATATACTCCAATTCTCACGGCACTCATAAGAGAAAATAAGGGATTATTTTTCTCTTTTTTGTTACCTATTTTGACCGAAATTCCTAGAGTGTATTTAGACTCTTTTTTCGGTTATATTAGCTTCCATTTAATATAATGTTATATATATTATATTTGTCTAATATTGTAACACCCGCAAATGTACCCAATTTTTCTAGTAAAAATATTTTACGGATACTTTTCAGCAAATTTTAGTTTTAATTTAGAATTTAATTTTCCGAGTCGAATTTAGAATTTCCGAATTCGTATTTGGAATTTCTGCGAGATTTCAAGAAAAACCCGTCTTGAGCCGTCTTTGACTTTTTCTTGACTTTTCCACTTACATATCTCATACTCCCTCCTTAACCTATTTTTCATTCATTCAACACAACACTTACTTCTTCCTTAAGCAAACCAAAACCCTTGCCTCCATAATCTTTCCATTCTTTGAATCTTCATAGCTCACTCGTTTCTTGTCGAAATTCGCGTAAGTTCGTCTCATTCTTCCCCTCTTACCTTCCTATATCCGTATTGGTAATAAAATTACCGTCTTTCTCGCTTTTTAAATTATCCGTCTTTCTCAAGGTGAATGATATTCATCTTTTATTATCTAATTGAATGTAGGTGGAGACTAGGAAGGTTTAGAATCGATTAAAGACGCGTAAAGGTAACGGTGAAGGGTTACTCGGTATCATTTACGTGTTTTACATGCTTTATATGCTAGAATTCGTATTTAGAATACGATTAGGAAGATTAGGATTCATGTTATGGATGATGATTATTGTTATTTGATGATTGTTGATGATGAATATTGATTGTTGATAATTATTAGAATTGAATTATGAGAATTGAAAAGGATTGAATGCTTGATGAGGGTTCTCGGGTGAACTGGGGTTCCCAGCCGGGTGCCCGGCCGCCGGTCTGCCCACCGGCTGGGAACACATCAGTAGTGATGTTGGAATTTTTGTATAGAGGTGGTCCTGGCCGGGTGCCTGGCCGCCGGTCCATCGACCGGCCATGAACACATGCCATGTTTTCTATGATTTTTGGTTTTAACATGTGCTCCGAGCCGGGGTACCGGCCACCGGCCTCCAGACCGGCCTGGAACACGGCTGTGTTTTATTCTTAAAATTTCTAAAACTCGTAATTTAAAATAGTTCGCATGGTTCGTTTATCGTATAATTTTACGTAGTGACTTATAATATTAATGTTTTGAATATATGATATTTCATTCGCTTGTATCACATGTTTTGTGACGGTTTTTGGTATGTCCTACTTTGAGTCGGTTTTTACAAATGATACGGTTTGAGCACTATTTTGTCTTGTGCTTTGTACTCTCATTCCCTTGGCTACCTCCCGTTCGTAAGGCTGGAATGTCGGAACGGAGAGGTATCCTACTGCTTAAATGCATGTGTAGTGGGCATACGACGACGTTGTTGGGAGTTGAACGCTATGCGTTGATCGACCCGGCCGTCAAATGTTGTGTACTTGAGAGGTGGTGTTATTTCCATGTAGCGTACCGCTTGTTATGAGGCTTGAGCTCTTTTCCGCCTCTTTCGTGAATTGATCTACCGAATTTGGGGTACTCGGCGTCTATGATTGACCGAGTCTTGGATGCGAAACGTTTTCGCATGTCGAATCGGAACACGTTATTCCGAGAGTCTGGCCAGGTTTAGACTAGGACCGTATTATTATCGTCGTCCTACATACGAAATTAGTCACATATACGAAATGTGATCGTGTATGCGTTCAGGGAAATGCTTATCTCGTGGATGCCTGTTAATCATACTTGCCTATGTACACGTGCTAGTGCGTTTCATTTACCGTGAGAGGATGTCGTCTTTGTGTCGTCGTTCTTGAATGCGTGATTTCATGATTGATTATTCATGGTCATTGCATGATTGGGCATAGTCAATGTATTGGTATGTGTGAATGGATGATAATATGATGGATTTATTGTGATCATCGCATGACTTGGCATGGGTTGTTTGTCGAGTCTCAATCTTATCAAACTTATACCGCTAACGGTGAGATGCAAGCCCTAGTGAGCGTATTCGGTTGCCTAAGAGTGTCTTCCCCGAGTCTTTGTATAACATGATGGATTCGGACTTGTACTTCTTATACTCTTATCATTATATATTGAATTGCCTATCTATCCTTATCGTATCTCACATGTATATCTATATGTATGCATGCTCTACTTTTGTATTTCCTTTTATGTACGTTTAATGTGATATGGCTGGGAGAACCCGGAGTTACTCCCCACTGACTGTGGCGTTCATGTTTTTCATGGATGAACAGGTTGCTTGATTTGGTTGGCTTTTTGCTTATGCTATTTTGGGTTCGGGTGTGAGCTAGCGGGCGTTGTCCCTGGAAGTTTCACCTCTAGACGATTTTAGCTAGTTTGCTAAACACTTTTACTTGTTAACATTTTGGAGAGACTTCGTCTCTTGATGTAGTATATTCCGTACTTTAGTTTGTAATATTTGACACTCCTCGTATTCTTTCCTTGCATGTATAAAAGTTTTAAAACTTCTTATTTCCGCTATATAATTCACATGCTTGTATGTTTTTATCTTTCCGCATTCGCGAGGGTTGTCACAGTTGGTATCAGAGCTTTATCGCTCCCGACGCACACACGTGAATCCTAAACTTAAACTACTTGACCTTGAAATCATGAATGAGAGATGGGTAGACTTAAGGACCTAAGGTGGTAGTCTTCGTGTACTTGATGTTTGTTAGGTTCTAACTTGTTTGTTGATTGTTTTGAGTGATTTTATGTTTGTTTGTATCTACCGTCTTAAGGTGGATCATTGTGTTACCTAGAAGAAGTATCCTCTACCGAAGATTTGAAGATTGACAAGCCTAATTGAAGTGTATTTCTTCCTCATCGATGATTTCTCTCGTCCTTAATGTATCATGCTCTCTTCCTTCTATCTAAGTGCTTCTTTCTCGTCCAACTTGTTTGCCTCTTGGAAATTACTCTTGATAGTTCCTCCATCTTACCATTGGTATCCTTACCTTCCTCTTGTAACATTTTTTTTGTGGATGCCATACCCATTTGTTTGTAGTATATTATGCTTGGTCGGAAGACTTTGAATTTTGTGGAATATTAGTGATTGTTAGAATGAATTTGTGATTTGAGAAAAATGGTGTAGATCTTAATTCACCCTATATTGATGATTGGTTGTATCTCTAAGGAAAGGTAGTAAGATAAGTTTGATGATTTTAATGCTTGATGCTTGCCATGACTAATGTGTAAATAGTTCATGATATTCGATGGTGTAAGGTTGAATGAGTTGGCTATGACTTCTTAACTCATTAGTAATCTAGTCTTTTGGACTTAGAAGTTTGGTATTGTTTTGAAGACCATGCTTATGATATGTCTAATTGGTGTAAATAAGAAGTTTTGAATGATATCTTGAGGTGCGAAATACTTTTGAGGTTAAGTGACGTCTTGTGGTTTCCTATTGTGTGTTTGTGAGTATAGGCTTGGTGGAAAAGTATTTGGCTATAGTTCTTGGATTTTAAAGATATGATCTTATCTTATGGTATCGGAGACTCGTTTGAAGTAGTAAGGTTTCGGTAAGTTGAACCATATTACTTGAGGATTATAGATATGAGCGAGATTCGATGATGTGAGTTATGATGGAAATACCTTGGGACGTTAATGATGACGTTTGACTTGAGGTTGTACTTTGTTAATAATGAACTCGTGGGCTATATGATGTTGATAATGACGTTTTGTTCGGTGTTCTACCTTGTGGCCATAGGAGTTGAAAAGAGATTAGTATGGAGAATTCCTTATTGGTTCTTCGGTTTTGAAACCTTTGGGAATGTGTCAAATTATGGAGTTGAGAGAATGTTATTATGCTTGAGTTGCAATTCCGCAATTGGGAATCCGTGTTATATGAAAGGGCGGATGAATTGGGTTGTAATCGATTTGTTAAATCTAGGTGTACCTTACTTTGAGGATTGTGGTACGATGGTCCCTTGTAAGAGACCTTTGTTTGGGATGAGTTGCTTTACTATCACCCTAAGTCTAAAGGAGAAATTTTGTGGATTAAACCTTAAACCTTTACTCGTGCCATCATTCCTTTTCATTTCCATTCTTGAATGTTTTTGTCAAGATTGATCTTTAAGAAATCGCATGCTCGTATCTTATTTCTTACTCGGATATATTCATACCTCTACTATCTGCTTTGTCTCTTTCTTGACCTCGTTATTTTTCAGCCCTCCTCTCTTGTAATCTCATGCCTTATTTATTCTCGTGTTCTCCTTGCGATTCCGTACCATTTTCTATCTCGTTGCTCCTTCATCTTTTCTCTAGTGGATTGGGTATTCCATTTGTAAAGCTCAAAGAATAAGTGTAATGTATTTTTGAATTCTTAGGTTAGAATATGTGTCCTTGAATTGAACAAATTTCATATTGTATTTCATCATGTGAAATAGGACTTAAGCTCTAGGATGAATCCAAATAGTGATAATATATCATCTCTAAGTAGTTTTAGATTTGGAGTTTGGTATTGTGGTGGTATTTTGAGAATTGAGTGGATCATGATAATAGTTTGTTGTTGCGAGATATTGAAATAGTTACCTTGGAGGTTGTTTGGGAAATTGTTGTCTTAAATTGTTACGCTCTAAAAAGGAATCTTACTTGTGAAATTTGGATTTGTGACCAGATTCGAGGAATAATCTCATAAGCGAAGACCGATATGTTTTGAGTTTTAGATGAACTAGATGATTTGAATGGTTGTCTGATTGCCAAGTGATTGGTCATTTGTGGTTTGGAATTAGTAATTCTCTTTAATTCTTAAGGAATCATAGTTTGAGATTGAGAAATGTTTGTTGCAAGCTTTGGATAGTTAGTGCTCAGTTGTTATGGATTATAGAGTTAGAATGGTGAACCCATTTATCTTGAGGATTAGTAACCATCATAGTTTGCTAATGTGACTATTTATATTTGAGGCTTCGAGCGTAGTAATGATCGAATTAAGGATGTTAGGGCGTATTAAAGAAATCTTATAAGCGATAATGGATTTTGGATTTTCCTTTGTCGTGAGACTTTGGATGAGACTAGTTGGATCTTAGATAATTATGTTTTGTTGCGTGGATTGTGTTTTGACTTTCGAGGATGAGAAAGTTCATTGTAAATTTAGGATAATGAGTTTGAAGTAAATTGGATTAAAGGATTGCATGGTAAGTCCTTTACTTTGTGGCTGTTAGCGATCTTGTTTCCATAGATAAATATTTTGTTGGTAGTTTCTAGTAAGAGTTTTGATGAAACTAAGAAGATTAGAGTGCGTAATAAATCTTTCATGTGGATTGTTAGTTGTGGAGTCTACCATGCCGATGGACCTTAGTAGATTCTCATTGGATTCGAATAATTGGGATTTGTTACTCGAAGTTTCGTGATTATGGAATATTTTTGTAGGA
Organism: Heliosperma pusillum; assembly: GCA_022085475.1. Taxonomy (NCBI): domain Eukaryota; kingdom Viridiplantae; phylum Streptophyta; class Magnoliopsida; order Caryophyllales; family Caryophyllaceae; genus Heliosperma; species Heliosperma pusillum. Next base: position 22,127 of record JAIUZE010073764.1, on the reverse strand, counting down.
TTTCTGATGATTGAAAATGATGAGTTGCAAATTGGGTAAATTGCGTTCTTTTGAGGAATTGGTTTATTAGTAGAGTTAGTGATGTCGAATTCTTGTAGATCTTCTTGCCGACTTTATCTTGATTTTCCTATCCCAAAGAGTTCGATTTGTTTCGTTTTTGCGTGTTTTGTATATATATTTTGTTACCCTGAATTGTGTGTTAATTGTACGAGTCGCTCTATGTACGTGTAATGTCTTGTTATTTGATTTTATCTTTGAGAAAACCTTTAAATTTCCATATTATATTTCTAATTTAATGTTTCAAAGAAGTCTAAAGATGGTTTGTGTACCCTCTTTTTGGAGAAAATAGATTTCTTTCGCTTTTATATTTGGATTTTTGCGTTTGGTTGGATGTTTGCACTTGCTATTGGAGACGTCTGATAACTAGTCCTGCACTTACTAACGCTTGTTTGATTTTTGATTTCACTATTTCGACATTGATTTGATCTGGATAATTAGAGTTCTCGTTCGCGACGGGCACTCTTGAGATCCGTAAGTAAGTTTCGCACTTATGAAAAATTTCTTTAAACCGTTTTCAAAATGAACTTCGTTTCATAAATATTTCCCTTATAAAGATTTTCGTATTAATTTTGAAAACCGATTCTTGTCTTTGATACTTTTGGTTTTCTACTCTCAAGTTTCGAGGACGAAACTTTTTAAAAGGTGGGGTGATTGTAACACCCGCAAATGTACCCTATTTTTCTAGTAAAAATATTTTACGGATACTTTTCAGCAAATTTTAGTTTTAATTTAGAATTTAATTTTCCGAGTGGAATTTAGAATTTCCGAGTTCGTATTTGGAATTTCCGCGAGATTTCAAGAAAAACCCGTCTTGAGCCGTCTTTGACTTTTTCTTGACTTTTCCACTTACATATCTCATACTCCCTCCTTAACCTATTTTTTCATTCATTCAACACAACACTTACTTCTTCCTTAAGCAAACCAAAACCCTTGCCTCCATAATCTTTCCATTCTTTGAATCTTCATAGCTCACTCGTTTCTTGTCGAAATTCGCGTAAGTTCGTCTCATTCTTCCCCTCTTACCTTCCTCTATCCGCATTGGTAAAAAAATTACCGTCTTTCTCGCTTTTTAAATTATCCGTCTTTCTCAAGGTGAATGATATTCATCTTTTATTATCTAATTGAATGTAGGTGGAGACTAGGAAGGTTTAGAATCGATTAAAGACGCGTAAAGGTAACGGTGAAGGGTTACTCGGTATCATTTACGTGTTTTACATGCTTTATATGCTAGAATTCGTATTTAGAATACGATTAGGAAGATTAGGATTCATGTTATGGATGATGATTATTGTTATTTGATGATTGTTGATGATGAATATTGATTGTTGATAATTATTAGAATTGAATTATGAGAATTGAAAAGGATTGAATGCTTGATGAGGGTTCTCGGGTGAACTGGGGTTCCCAGCCGGGTGCCCGGCCGCCGGTCTGCCCACCGGCTGGGAACACATCAGTAGTGATGTTGTAATTTTTGTATAGGGGTGGTCCTGGCCGGGTGCCCGGCCTCCGGTCCATCGACCGGCCATGAACACATGCCATGTTTTCTATGATTTTTGGTTTTAACTTGTGCTCCGAGCCGGGGTACCGGCCGCCGGCCTCCAGACCGGCCTGGAACACGGCTGTGTTTTATTCTTAAAATTTCTAAAACTCGTAATTTAAAATAGTTCGCATGGTTCGTTTATCGTATAATTTTACGTAGTGACTTATAATATTAATGTTTTGAATATATGATATTTCATTCGCTTGTATCACATGTTTTGTGACGGTTTTTTGGTATGTTCCCACTTTGAGTCGGTTTTTACAAATGATACGGTTTGAGCACTATTTTGTCTTGTGCTTTGTACTCTCATTCCCTTGGCTACCTTCCCGTTCGTAAGGCTGGAATGTCGGAACGGAGAGGTATCCTACTGCTTAATGCATGTGTAGTGGGCATACGACGACGTTGTTGGGAGTTGAACGCTTGCGTTGATCGACCCGGCCGTCAAATGTTGTGTACTTGCGAGGTGGTGTTATTTGCATGTAGCGTACCGCTTGTTATGAGGCTTGAGCTCTTTTCCGCCTCTTTCGTGAATGTCGACCGAATTTGGGGTACTCGGCGTCTATGATTGACCGAGTCTTAGATGCGAAACGTTTATCGCATGTCGAATCGGAACACGTTATTCCGAGAGTCTGGTTAGGTTTAGACTAGGACCGTATTATTATCGTCGTCCTACCGGAGGAAATTAGTCCACATATACGAAATGTGATCGTGTATGCTCTCAGGGAAATGCTTATCTCGTGGATGCCTGCTAATCATACTTGCTATGTACACGGTGCTAGTGCGTTTCATTTACCGTGAGAGAGGTCGTCTTTGTGTCGTCGTTCTTGAATGCGTGATTTCATGATTGATTATTCATGGTCATTGCATGATTGGGCATAGTCAATGTATTGGTATGTGTGAATGGATGATAATATGATGGATTTATTGTGATCATCGCATGACTTGGCATGGGTTGTTTGTCGAGTCTCAATCTTATCAAACTTATACCGCTAACGGTGAGATGCAATCCCTAGTGAGCGTATTCGGTTGCCTAAGAGTGTCTTCCTCGAGTCTTTGTATAACATGATGGATTCAGTGTGACACCCTCAAAAATCGCGGAAAAATTAAACACGTAATTTCTAAATAAAAACTGCATGGATATGTTTGTAATAGGTTCATTTGAGTAAAAACCTGTAATTTTTAAAACCTGAACCTGTTATAAAGATATCCTAATAGAAGGTGTCAAAACATGCAAGGTCTAAACAAACTTATTTACATAACCATCGCTATAAATAGCGGAGAACAAAATGATACAAAACAAATGTACGGAGGGAGACATATGTCTCTAAAAGTGTGACATACATGTCACTACAAAATGGGAACCAATCTAAGTTCCAAGGTTACTTTGCTCGCTAGCTCGTCCGTGTACCCCATATAAGCATCACCTACCTGTCAATCGCATTTTATACAAACACGAAAGCCACAGTAAGTGGGGAGTAACTCCGAGTTCTCCCAGCCACGAAATGTCATGTTAATATAACATGAAAGCATATAAATATGAGCAAATATAATACATAGCCCATTTAAAGCCTAAACCATCAAGCTTTTCATGTGAAATTCAATATAAATAACATATAGTCCTAGTATGTGAATACTAGACCAACTCAAGCTACACTATCATGTGAGTCACATATCATACGGGAATCCAAACTCTATCAACCATAGCCGGCTTGCATCTCACCTTCTATGTTTCATAGAATCATCAAACAAGAAAGGGCAATATATCTAGAGACAGGCATAAGTTCCTAGTACAGTCAATAGTCACTTTGTAACTCGAGTCTATACCACGAGGTAGGGAAGCTAGTATTTTAGCTCAGAGGTTACATTTAAAACATGGCCAAGATACAACTCAACCCTAATCCTAGACTGCGCAGACCTAGAGAAATGCGGATAAAACCACCGCACCCAAGACTCATGATAAAACCACATGAGTACCCTAAGGAGTCCACCAAAGGGTTGGCTAGTACTTAAGCTGACCATCCACTCACAAAATAGGCAGAAAAGTCATGCCCCAGCTTGGATATAAACCCACCAAGCCGGGAACACAAAGGCTATTAAGCCGTGAACATACACTCGTCAAAGACTATAATGACCTATCTATGACAATGACCGAAGATATTTACTTAGGACCTCGTCCCAAGTGAATACTTTAGCCAACTTAACAATAAGAAGGGCAAAAAGTCCAAACTTGTACACACAAATGATCACAACCTCGCTTATGGAAGGCTACACACGAGTATAATCAAATGATAATACAACATTACAAAACAACATGGCCAAGGCATCTAATTTCCAATATATAAATTATAAATATTTAAGCATCATTTTATAATATTCATTATCAACCAAAGTCATCCAAACTTACCCCAAAGACAAATCCCCGACCCAAGTCCCGCGACGGGTCATTGGTCAAATCAGGGCTGACCGGTTTAAACCTAATTTGACCAAACTCATTCGGTCATATTGGCCCAGCTCAGAGTCTTGACTCATTTTGACTCAAATCACACAATTCAACATAATACAATTCATGTGAAAATTATCAACATAAGGAAAAATTATTCCAACTTATAAGCTAACCCATTTCCAACAATTTCTCATAATAATAAAAATTACTAATACACCAAAATATCAACATGTTCAATTGTACAAATGACAAACACAAAGCATCAAACAAAGGCTCAAACACACAACCCGAACAACGGCCAAACCTGGCCACACACACACCACACACAAGGCACACACACACCACATACACGGCCTGCCTGGCAGCACTCACGGCCTGCCAGGTCAGTCCCCTTTACTCCCTCTTTTCTTTCATCCAAAATCGTTCCAATATCATCCCAATATCGTCACAAGCAACATACAACCATTACCAATTCATTTCACAATCAAACATATGAGATAAACTACAAAATTAATAAACTTTAACAATGATAATTCATGTGATATAAAACTTAACATATTACTACTCAAATAACATCCAACACATAACAACTGTGACATTATATCGTCGAGTAACTCGGAATAGTTACCTTAAGCTAGAAAAACGAAAGTAACCCTTGAGAAAACCCTAAAAACCGCGACTACCCTTCGTCCTCTACTATATATGAGTCTCCTAAGTCGTCTTCATGATCTTCACCTATTTAAAACAACAAAAACACAACAATTATCACATAAACCGAAATTATACCCAAAAATAAGCTTAAATCGAAATTAGGGAAACTGGAATTAAAACATACTAGGATGTAGATCTTGAAGAGAGGATTCCGAATATATAAATTTTGCGAAAATCGGACTAGAAACGAAGAAGTTATGCTGAAATTACGATTGTAAGTTTATTTGATTTTTTTGTTGATTTTTGATGTTGGTAGAACAAATTGGGGAAAATGAAAATGGAACCTAAGGGAGAGGGGAAGGCTGGCTGGCTGCCATAAGGGTCATGGGGTATTGGGTCTATTTTTTTTTTACTCGGTTTTGGTTCGATTTGACGGGAATTCGAATTATTCGTCAAACGCGATTTCCGACAACGCTAAAGTTTTTAAACACAAGTTTACTAGAATTTTAAGTACTCCTATGCCTAATATCCTAACTCATTTACCCAACGACCGTAAGAAATGGAAAATCCCATTTTTACGACTTTTCTTTGAAATACTCTTTTATTAAAGAAAAAGGTTTAAATATAGTTTAAATTACTTTTAAACATTTCCAAACTATCAAAAATAATTATATTACTTCAAAATAAAATAAAATTATATTTTGTCGAATTATTATTATTTCAATTAAATTAATATTAAATTAAAGTTGATTTAAAATATTATTTTTAAAATATAATAACGGTCCAAATTTACGGGGTGTTACATTCGGACTTGTACTTCTTATACTCTTATCATTATATATTGAATTTCCTATCTATCCTTATCGTATCTCACATGTATATTTATATGTATGCATGCTCTACTTTTGTATTTCCTTTTATGTACGTTTAATGTGATATGGCTGGGAGAACCCGGAGTTACTCCCCACTGACTGTGGCGTTCATGTTTTTCATGGATGAACAGGTTGCTTGATTGGTTTGACTTTTTGCTTATGCTATTTTGGGTTCGGGTGTGAGCTAGCGGGCGTTGTCCCTGGAATTTCACCTCTAGACGATTTTAGCTAGTTTGCTAAACACTTTACTTGTTAACATTTTGGAGAGACTTCGTCTCTTGATGTAGTATATTCCGTACTTTAGTTTGTAATATTTGACACTCCTCGTATTCTTTCCTTGCATGTATAAAAGTTTTAAAAACTTCTTATTTCCGCTATATAATTCACATGCTTGTATGTTTTTATCTTTCCGCATTCGCGAGGGTTGTCACAAATATGTTGTCATACATTAATAAGGTCCATTAATGTTTGACTTGGCTGAACAGGTGGCAGTCAAGTCAAACTTTCAGTCAACAGTTGCGACGGAATTTCCGTCGCAAAACGTGATTTTACGTCGCAAAAATGTGCGACGGATTAATCCGTCGCAATTACTGCTGTTTGCGACGAAAATAAGCGACGGACACTATCCGTCGCAAATCAGTCTTTAGCGACGGAAATTCCCTATTTAGCGACGGAATATTCCGTCGCAAAACGAACTTTATTTTGTAGTGATTACAACATTTTGCAGTGGATATATTAACACAACAATTATTATGACAATCGTATAATATATACTTCAATTATAAATATCGGTATATTTATAATCCTGCTAATTAAATATAACGGTTTATGTTTAATTACGAATTAACATTTTAATTCGTTTAAGCTCAGATTATATACTACAACTAAATATAACATTTTATATTTAATTACGAATTACAGTTAATTCGTCTTTGCTAACATTATTTAATCGTTATTAAATAATTATATCATCATCACATTGACTAACCTTTTAGTCAAAAACACCGACTAACCTTTTAGTCATTTAATTAGGCATCAATATGATTATTTTCTCAAATAATCACATCTCTCAATCACATCCTTTAGGTGTGACTTTTAGGGACAAGTTGATCACCGTCATCTGTATGACAATAACGTCAAACTTATCTAGCAGGCCAACCGTTATCGATAAACGTTAATCAACTGATTACAATACAAAGTATACCCTGTGAACCTATAGAGATTTATTAATGTTATTGCACTAACTGTGGAGGACACTGGCTCCAACAGGAAGTTCATATGCAAAGTTATAGCGACCTTGGTTATAACATTGAAGAAACAATTCAAGCAAGATCTACTTCAAATAACACAAGACTCAAGATGGAGGGTATTTGTGATCAAGATGAAGAGATAATCCGTATACTGAATATCTTTATGAAGATTAGATAGTATAGGTCGTCATTCGGTAACTATTCCATTAGAGTGATTTTAAGTTTCTAAAGTTATGACTCACTTAAAACTTTACATACTAAATTTCAAAGTTATAGCATGGACCTATAACTTTGGATGATAAAATTTGATGCATGATTTTGGAAATAAATATTTTAAATGTTTTCAAAAAGAGAAAGAGTATTTTAATATTTATCAAAAGTTTTAATAGAGGATGTATTTATGAAATTCTATTGGTTAGTAATACAACTTATGAGTTGTCATGCTACATAGGGTTTCTAATATATTTTATCTCAATTTGTTGTTAACCTAATAAGCTTACCTAGTGGTTGTGCCACCTAGGGTTTCGTGAAAACCAAGGATTGTGCCTCCTAAGGTTGCGTGCTCCTAGGGTTTTGTGGAGTTAAGGATTTCGGTCATCATAGGCTTGTTTCCTTGTTTACCTTAACCTAGGATTCCAATAAAAGCTTTACAACAATAGTTTGAGATATAAAAGATAAATATATTTCTAAAAGATAAAACAAATAATATTTTGAGATATTGAAGATAAATATCTTTCTTAAAGATAAAGCTAAGGTTTTAGATTTTATATCTCCTATGCTTTTATTATATATACTCCTTCCATCTCAATCATTCAAACAACGACTTTTATACAATTGAGAGAAATTTATAAATTGATTTTAAAGCAAAGTTTGAGCAAATTATTTATTATTTTTAGTACTTGTTTTTTTGAAAAAGTCGTGCATCTTCTTTGTCAATCGCTCACGTGAAATACGTTATTGGACAATAGTACATCACATAATCTTCCTTATTCTTTAACGAGAATCCTTGTGAGTTATATTGTACTTACTTATTAACGTAAGATAGTATAGAGTATTTAGCCCATACTCACCTTGAGTTATAATCATAGTTGATTATACGAGTGGGTTGATAATTTTGGTAATCCGGAGAAAGGTACTAAAGATTATTAATCGAGAATAGTGGACGTAGGTTTCGACTTGTGAAACTGAACCACATCATAAATCACGTGTGCCTCTCTTTACTTTTCGTTATTTCGTTACTAGTAATTTGATTAATTAATTTATTTATTTTAATCTATAGAATCAAATAATTAATTACATATCATATAAATCGAAAAAGTGGGGATAGTTTTTAATACTCAATTTACCCCCCCCCCCTCTTTCGTGTTCGATCAATAGACTCTGCAATTGGTATCAGAGCCTAATGCTCTTGATTGCCTTACAGCAAGGAGTCTGATCCGTTTTTATCTTTTTATTTATTTATTTTCCGCTGCATTTAATTTTATTTTAATGGATTCCAAACACTTAAAGTGTCTTGTATTCAATGGGAAGAACTATAGTTTATGGAAAAATATGATGACCCATTACATAAAGGGTAACGACTGGGAGTGCTGGCTAATCATTAAAAATGGTCTTAATAAGATCATGCTTGGATCTATTACTGGCACTTCCACCGAAAAGAAAGAAGGTGACTATGTTGAGGCAGATTATAAGAAAGCTAAGAAAAATTCAAAAGCTATCAGTCTATTGCAAAACGGCATGATTTCTACTGAGTTTGACCGTTTCTCATCTAGCTCAACTGCCAAGGAAATATAGGATGGTCTAGAGTTAGCCTATGAGGGAACAACTGTTGTCAAAAAGCAACGTATTGCATTGTTAATGCGAAAATACGAATTGTTCTCTATGGAGCAAAATGAATCGCTTGATAGCATGTCCACTCGCTTCTCTAGTATCATTAATGAATTGAAAAATCTTGAAAAAACTTTTGATTCCGAGGAAATTGCTAGAAAGATCCTTAGAAGTCTATCTAGACGATGGAGACCTAAGGTGACAGTAATTGAGCAATGTAAAGATCTATCTAACCTTTCTTGTCAAGAGCTACTCGTAACCCTAATGGCTCATGAGATTATTCTTGATGAGGATGAGGCAAACGATATTAATAGTAAGAAAGTGGCTTTACAAGCTGAGTCTAGTGAAAAACAAGACTCGGATCTTGAATATGAAACCGTGTTATTTGCTAGACGTTTTAACAAAAAATTCTTTAATCAAAAACAAGGAAAACCGTTTAACAATAACACTAACAAATCTTATAAAAAGCTAATCGAGTCAAAAGGGTCTCTCTCAAGTCGTGGTTGCTTCAAGTGTGGGGACAATGATCATATGATTAAGGATTGCCCTACCTGGAAGAAAATCAAAGACAAAAATCAACGAGACAAAACCAAGAAGGAGTTCAAGCAAGTCATGATGGCTTATTGCTGGGGAGATCTCGACACAGAAGACGACGAGTCAGAGGAAGAAGAAGTCGCTAACCTATGTCTGAGCAACGTCAATCTTGACCTAATTTATGACAGTGATAACAAGAGTGAATCTGAGATGTACCTTGTCGCCAATTCAGATTCAGAACCAGATTCAGAAGAAGATGAAGAGGTTAGTCATCTTGAACTTAAAAAGCAAGTTAAGAAATTGTCTTAGAAGTATTTAATTAAGTATTTTGAAGAAACCTTAGATCATTGTCATGAACAGAGTTTTGAATTAAAAGATCTTAAGGAACAAATTCTTGACATTGCTGAGGAAAACCAACTTCTGAAGGCCAAAGCTAAAAACTCAAATCTAAAGTTATGGCTACTTCAGGTATAACTTCAGACATGACAAATGTTGAGAAAGAAGCTCTTGAGTCTAAAGTTATAGCTAATGAAGTTATAATCTCAGAGTTAAAGCTCAACATTAAGCATCTTCAAGGTAAAGTTATAGCTAATGAAGCTATAATTTTAGAATTGAAGAAAGTCAATGAGCTTTTATAATCTGAAGCTAAGGCAAAGGAAGTTGCTATCATTGATCACAAGAACGAAAACTCTTTTCTTTCTCAGCAATTGAAAGATATAGAGGCTGAATTCTCCCAAGCCAAAGATCAACATAATGAGGAGAAATTTATCTTGAACAAACGTTTTAATGATTTTCGTGAAAACTTTAAAAAGATCAATCCCTCCAAAGACTTGAATATAGACCATTCGGTATGTAAAAAAGAAATTCAGTCTTTAAAGGAATTGCTCCTACTTGCACGAAAAGTTCATGATAAATGGGAAGGAATTCAGACTGTCTTAAACTTCCTTACCGAACAGTCTAACAATAACATAAAGATGGGTCTAGGACATGAATGTTATAGTCGTAGAGACCATGATAAGTGCAAATCCACTCCTTATGACCGTGATTTCAGAAGAAGGAAATATGTAAATCTTTCAGAATATCTCTTTTGCAATTATTGTGGTCCCAATGGTCATGTTAAAGAGAATTGCGTTAAATATGTCAACTGTTGGAGCTAGTGTCCTCCACAGTTAGTGTGATAACGTGTATAAATCTCTTACAGGTTCACAGGGTATACTTAGTATTCTTATCAGTTGATTAACGTTTATCGATAACTGTAACAACCCGAAAAGTGCCCAATTTTTCTAGTAAAAATATTTACTAACACTTTTCAGTACAACTTAAGTTTTTAAAATAGGAATTTTTGTTCGGAGTCGTATTTTGAAATTCCGCGTTCGTATTTGGAATTTTTGAGAGATTTCATGAAAAGACCGTTTTTGGTCATCTTTGACTTTTCTTGACTTTTAAGCCGTCTTTGACTTTTCCTTGACTTTTTAAAGTCGTCATTGACTTTTTATTTATTTTTAAGTCGTCTTAAACTTTTCTGAACTTTTAAGCCATTTTGACTTTTTCCGACTTTTTAGTCGATTTGGACTTTCGTTGACTTTTCCCGACTCGTCTTGCGATTTTGAAGACCGAAATTTTATTTAAAAAAATTATATTTTTGATTTATTTTTATTTATATTTATTATGATTTATCATAATTTAATATAATTAATTTGAATTTATTTGGAATTTAAAGAATAACTTTTACGGTTTTTAACCAAACGTCATTTAACTATTCCCGACGCATCGTAAAGCGCGCAACAAAAATCGAAACTCGACTTTGGCACGAGTCACGCGGCCATGTCATCGTTTTCCACTCACGATTGGATATTTTAATTGATTCGATTAAAATAATACAAATATCTTAGATATTTGTTACTTTATCGATCCGTCAACGGAGATTACGCAAATCGAGCAAAAACAGACCCGGCAAGCACAAGACCACACGGCTCATTTTCCTCTCTAATAGACTTTGATATTTTCATTTCTTTTGATTAATATATCATTATATTTAGATATTATTTTACTTTATCGATCAGTTAACGAGAATTACGCAAAACGCTCGAAATCAGACCCGACAATCACAATCCCACACGGCACACTTACCCACTCTTAAGCCTTGATATTTTCATTATTTTTCATTACAATATCATAATATCTTGATATTAACTTTATCGTAAATAATATTTAATCGTTTACCGTAAAATAATTATTAAACGCGAGTCAATTACGTAACAACAATTTCAAAACTCGACATCTTTATTTGGCCTATATCTACACGGCTCAACCCACTCTCCACTCACCAACAACTTTTCATTTTTACAACAACTCAAATAAAGATCAAACCATCACTTTATTTAATCGTTCTTCGTGTTCTTCGTCGTTCATCAATCGTTCTTCATCGTTCTTGAGCAAAACCTTTATAAAATCTTCGTTTCTTAATTAAATCCATCCTAATTTATATTTCTAGACTCTCCTCTTCGCTCCTCATCTGCACGTACGGTTATATTTCAATTCCGTCAAGATCGTTTTCAACACTTTAATTATGGAAATTCATATTTTTAGTTCTAATAATGTTTTCTTGTTATTTCTTATAGGGGAAGATTTTGAAGACGAGTTTGGAGACTCGTATATTTTGGGTGAAGATTAGTAGGAGGGTTTCTTATTAGATATTTCTTATTATTATTTTGGTGCTAATTATTTTGGCTAGCTAAGGTAACAATTCCGTTTTACTCGACGAATTAATGTCACATAGGTTTTAGTTTATGTTCATGTTATGGTTATGTAGGATTTGAGTTAGTAATATAGCCTTTAGTTTTATTTATTTGGATTTTGGTTCATCTTTATTTTTGGTTCATGTTTTTATGATTTATGGATTTTTAGTTAGTAATATGTTAAGTAGTGGTTATTATGTTGTTTTATGATTCTTGATGATTTTTATGTTTTATGGAATTTTTATGTTGTTTTATGATTCTTGATGATTTTTAAGTTGTAGGTAATTTTTATGTGGTATTATTGTTCTTGATGATTTTTAAGTTGTAGGAAATTTTTATGTTGATTTATTGTTCTTGATGAATTTTTATGGTTTTTCATAAGTTATGATTTTTTTTATGTTGTTTATGAAATTTTAACAAGTTTAGTGTTCTTGATAAATTTTGATGATTTTTACTAAGTTATGATTTTTATGATTTTGTATGAATTTTAACAAGTTTAGTGTTCTTGATAAATTTTGATGATTTTTACTAAGTTATGATTTTTATGATTTTGTATGAATTTTAACAAGTTTAGTGTTCTTGATAAATTTTGATGATTTTTACTAAGTTATGATTTTTATGATTTGTATGAATTTTAACAAGTTTAGTGTTCTTGATAAATTTTGATGATTTTAATAAGTTATGATTTAGTATGGATGATTGTTAAAATGGTTGTTTGTTAATTAAAAACAAGTTTGGAATTGATTTGGTGTGGTTGATGATTGAACCGAGAAAGAGGGTGAGAACCGGACCAAACCAGACCGGTCCAGGCCGGTTCAGACCCGGTCTGGGTTGGTCAAGGTGGGTCCGGGTTTTGGTCTTTGGGTTGTGTCGATGTTTGATTGGTTGGTTGTTGTTTTGACGGGTTTTAAAAATGTTAAAGCATGCGGGAAATATTAGGAAACGGTTTTAATGAAAGTTGTAAAAATCTGCCATTTTGAGCCAAAACAGGCCGTGGGCCCATCCAGGCCCATATTGGGTCCGGCCCAATTCAGCCCGTGGGTCCCACCTTGGGACTCGTGTCGGTTTTTGAGTTATCGTCATTTTTATCGCGTTTTGTAATAATTAACAAGCGAGAAATATTAATAAGTAAAATATTTAATTAAAAGGTTTTTCACTAAATTATTATTTCTCACATGTTAGAAATTATAAGACGAGATCGTAGTTTAATTTAATATCCTTTAAGTCAATCGGGGGGTTACGTAAGATTTAGTAATTCACATGTTAGAAGTTTTATTAAAATAACATGTAATGAATATGTTGAATTTATGTCTATGTGATAAAGACTCTGTTTCTAGCCGGTTTGATCCAACGGGTTTGGTCAAACTAAGATCTAGTCAGCCCCGATTTGACTGATGACCCGTCGCGGGACTCGGGTCGGGGAGTTGTCTTCAAGTAAAGTTGTATTTAATTACTGAATTAGCCTTAGTAGATATGAGGCGATATGATAATTGATTATTATTTATATGCAATTAGTCACATGATAGGATGTGTTTCCGTGACTGTTTGTTTATATGGTTGGTGTCGTGTTGACTAAGTACCCATAGAGAATTATGGATATATGGCGTCTTGACCATTCTAATTCTAAATGAGTAGCTTGGACCATGACATCGATAGGCCGTACTATCTTTAACGAGTATATAGTTCATGGTTAATAGCTTTTGTGTCCCGGCTTGGTGGGTTTATATCCAAGGCGGGGCATGGTTGCCTAAGAGTTCCACTTTGGGAATGGAGCCAGCTTAAGTACTAGCCATCTCTGCTTAGGGGGTCGACTAGTAGAGTTTCTCATGTACGGTTATGTCATGGGACGGGGAATGGAATAGCTGTTGTCGCTAGGTCTGATCAGTCTAGGACTAGGATGTTTTCCTACATTGTGGTATAGCCTCGAGTTACAGAAGTCGACTATTGACGGTGCTAAGAACTTATGCCTGTTTGTAGACGTATTGGTCTTTCATGTTTGTATGATTCTATGAATTTTAGAAGGTGAGATGCAAGCCGGCTAAGATTGATAGAGTGTGGATAACGGTTGTTAACTGATTCAATGATTAAGTGTGATTAGGGTTTGAGGTATCAGGCCATGTTACTTGGTAACCGCCTTGAAGCCACAGGGTCATACCAGCTTCCCTACCTCTTGTTATAGATTGATAACGGATTCACATGATAGCGTTCACATGATAGGTTATATGTTAGTTAATTGTTTCATAACATGAAAAGCATATCATATATGTTAAGGTTTTGTATTTTCTATATACATTGCTTTTATGTTATTCATGTTTAAGTAAACTCGACATTTCGTGGCTGGGAGAACTCGGAGTTACTCCCCACTGACTGTGGCTTCCGTGTTTATATTTAATGCGGTCGAATAGGTGGTGATGCATATTTTGGGGTACATGACGAGCTAGCGAGCGAAGTATTTGACCTTGGACCTATATTCGGTTCATAGTTTGTATATTATTAGATACACTTTTATTTCCGTATTTATACGGGAGATATGTCTCCCGTCTTGTACATTTCGTTTGTAGAATATTATTTCCGTTTTGTAATGACCTTTTTATGTTATGACACCTTCGTATTGTATTCTCGTATTTCTTTTATGTATTAAATAATTTTTTTTCTTTCCGCAAATTTGAGGGTGTCACAGTTGGTATCAGAGCTATTTTGCTCCCGACGCACGTTTGTGTACCCTTGCATAAATAACTTGACCTAAGAAATAATAAACCGTGAGATAGAAGGGTAAGATGGGTAGATTAGGATTTATGTTGTAGTCCTCTTTGTTCTTGCTAAATGATAAGTACTAATCTGTGTTTTAATTTTGCAAGATGCCTCCGAGGATTGACAACACTATTTGAGCAGCTCTTACCGTAATTATCCAAAACCAGCAGAACCAGCAAAACCAGCAGGCTAATCAGATTCCTATTCCTGTTCCTGATCGTGATAGACACGGGAGTTATACGTGGGTTGCTTCACAGCTATCGAGGAGCCAAGCCAAAACCTATGATGGCGAAGTTGATCCCGTTAAACTTTCGGTGTGGTTACGAGAGATGGAGAAGAGTTTTTCTCTTTATGATGTCCTTGAAGAGGACAAGGTCCGTCTAGCTTCTCACTTCTTAGAGAAGAAAGCGGATCAGTGGTGGACGCTTTCTGGTCCTACCGCGAAGTTGGAGCCTAATTTCGGGTGGACTCGTTTCCGTGAGCTCTTGGAAGCGAGGTTTTATCCCGATGAGTTGAGACAACAAAAGTTGAAGGAGTTCATGGATTTTAAACAAGGACTTATTTCTGTTCAGGAGTTTACTACCAGGTTCAATGAGTTGGCTCATTATGCCACTCGTCTTATTAGGGTAGAGGAAGACAAGGCTTTCTTTTATCTGGGAAAGCTTTCTCCCCAGATAAAGGGGAAGATCAGTAGGGGTTCCACTTCCTTTGTCTCGATCTATAATGATGCCATCTGGGCGGAGAGTTCTATCAGGGAGATTGCTGAGGAAGCTCGTGCTTCTTATGTTGCTCCTAATGCCTTTGGCAAGAGACCTCTTTATCCTGCTTCTCGTCCTTCCTTTTCTCCCTCTTTTCCAAACAAGAGGAGAAACTTTCAGGGTGGACCGGCAAACCAGAGAAACCGTCCATTTGTGCCGAGTATCAACAACGACCTTAAAGGTCGTGTCTGCTTTACATGCAAGATGCCTATTCACCCGGGTGTTGGCTGCTTCAACAAGCCGTTTGTATGCTTTATTTGTCAGAAACCAGGGCACAAGGCGAATGTATGTCCTGAGAGGAAGGGTACGGTGTCTACACCGGTTATTTCTGGGAGACCTAAGGGTCGTATTTTTATTATGAGCCGTGCTGAGGCTGATGCCCAACCCGATATTGTGACGGGTATGTTCTCGATTTATGATTTACCGTGTTTAATTTTATTTGACACGGGAGCTTCTTTATCTTTTCTTTCCATGAGACTATCCGACAAGTTACCGCTTAAAGCTTCAGTAGGAGAAACTACTCCTATATCGTTACCATCCGGAGAAGTATTTTCATGTTCTTATCTTCATTCCGACATTCCAATATCCATAAATGGATCTATTTTTCCGGCGAATCTTTTACGTTTTCCTCTTGAAGAGTTCGATCTTATTTTGGGCATGGATTGGTTATCTACTCATCATGCTCGATTCGAGTGCCGTGATCAGAAAATTATTCTTAAAAGTCCTTTGGGTGCTCGTATTTCTTATCAAGGGGTTAGAAAACAAGCTAGTGTGAAGTTAATTTCAGCTATGAAAATGTTGAATGTTTTAAAGAAGGGTCATAAAGCATTTCTATGTGTAGTGACTACTTCCGATTCTTCTCTTCCTCCTTTAAAGGATGTTCTTATTGTTCGAGATTTTCCCGATGTATTTCCCGATGAATTACCCGGGATTGCTCCTGAAAGGGATGTTGAATTTTCCATTGATCTATTTCCTGGAACTGGACCAATTGCCAAAGCTCCTTATCGTATGGCGCCTTCTGAGTTGAAGGAGTTGAGAATCCAACTCGATGACTTGATTGAGAAAGGCTTCATAAGGCCTAGTGCTTCTCCTTGGGGTGCGCCTGTTCTATTTGTCAAAAAGAAAGACGGTTCTATGCGGATGTGCATTGATTACCGTGAGTTGAACCGTGTCACAATCAAAAACAAATATCCTCTTCCTCGTATCAATGATCTTTTTGACCAGTTACGGGGTGCTTCTACTTTCTCGAAAATTGATCTTAGATCGGGGTATCATCAAATTCCCGTTCGGGAAGCAGATATTCCGAAGACTGCTTTCAGTTCGAGGTATGGTCATTTCGAATTCAATGTGATGCCATTCGGTTTGACTAATGCTCCAGCTAGATTCATGGATCAGATGAATCGTACCTTCCGGGAGTATCTTGATAAATGTGTGGTGGTATTCATTGATGACATTCTGATCTTTTCAAAATCTAAGGAAGAACATGCTGATCACCTTCGAACCATTTTGAGCGTTCTTCGACGCCAAAAGTGGTATGCTAAGTGCTCCAAATGTGAATTCTGGTTGCCCGAGGTATCCTTCCTTGGTCATGTCATTTCCAAAGACGGTGTTATGGTCGATCCAGCTAAAATTGAGGCAGGTGTGGATTGGAAAAGTCCGAAAAATGTGTCCGAAATTCGGAGTTTCCTTGGTTTAGCGGGTTATTATCGTCGGTTTGTGAAAGATTTTTCCAAATTAGCAAGACCGATGACTCAATTGCTAAAGAAGGAAGCAAAGTATATTTGGACCGATGAATGTGAAATTGCCTTTTTGGAATTGAAGAAGAGATTGACTACCGCACCGGTTTTAACATTACCAGATGATGAAGCTGAGTATGATGTATATTGTGATGCTTCTAAGCATGGTTTGGGATGTGTCTTGATGCAGAATAGAAAGGTTATTGCTTATGCGTCTCGACAACTCAGGGTTCATGAAGTGAATTACCCGACTCATGATCTTGAGTTAGCAGCTGTAGTACATGCCTTGAAAACTTGGAGACATTATCTTATTGGAGTGCATTGCCGAATCTACACCGATCATAAGAGCTTGAGGGGCATTTTTACTCAGAAAGAGTTGAACATGAGGCAGAGAAGATGGTTAGAGTTGGTGAATGATTATGATGCTGAGTTGATTTATCATGAGGGAAAAGCAAATGTTGTGGCAGATGCTTTGAGTAGAAAGACTAGTCATTCATTAAATGCTCTTGGTACTTTACCCGATTAACTAGTAACCGAATTTCAGAAGCTTCAGATACAGTTTGTTGGGAAAGGATTTGATTATCTTGGTGCTTTGACTGCGGAACCTGATTTTTATCGAGAGATTCGTACTTGTTTACCGGAGGATGCTATTTTTATCGCCATACGAGCAAAAATATTACTTGGGCAAGCTAAGGATTGTGTGGTGGATAATGATGGCTACCTTCGTTACCATGGTAGAATGTTTGTTCCGAGAAGTGCCGAGTTGAGAAAGAGAATACTTGAGGAAGCTCACCTTTCTCCTTATTCTATTCATCCGGGCGGTGACAAAATGTATAAAGATTTGAGACCACAATTTTGGTGGCCTAGGATGAAGATTGAAGTGAAGGAGTATGTGAGTAGATGTCTTACTTGTCAGAAGGTGAAGATTGATCATCAAAGACCCGGAGGTTTGCTGCAACCTTTGGAAATTCCTATGTGGAAATGGGAGTCTATTTCTATGGACTTCGTGATGGCTTTACCTAGAACTTCTGGTGGAAAGAATGCCATCTGGGTTATTGTAGACCGTCTAACTAAGTGTGCCAGATTCGTGCCTATCAATGAAACTTGGAGGGTAGAGGTCTTAGCTGAAGCATATGGGAGAGAGATAGTTCGTTATCATGGAGTGCCTAAAAGTATAGTCTCAGATCGTGATCCGAGATTCTGTTCCCGATTCTGGACGGCGTTGCAAGAAGCCATGGGTAGTAAATTGTTGATGAGCACCGCTTTTCATGCCGCTACAGATGGTCAAACTGAGAGAACGATCCAGACTTTGGAAGATCTTCTTCGGTCTTGTGCTTTAGACTTTCATACATCTTGGGAGAAGTGTTTGCCTTTGGTGGAATTTTCTTATAACAACAGGTATCATGCATCTATCAAGATGTCACCTTATGAGGCTTTGTACGGTAGGAAATGCCGTAGTCCTGTTTGTTGGGATCAAGTACAAGATGATCATATGTTGAGTCCCGACAGTGTTACTGAAACGATCGATCAAGTTCAAGTCATTCGTGAACGAATGAAAGCCGCTCAAGATAGACAGAAATCCTATGCCGATGTTCGTCGACGACCGCTTGAATTTGATGTTGAGGACCGTGTATTCCTTAAAGTATCACCAATGAAGGGAGTGAAACGGTTTGGGGTGAAAGGAAAGTTGAGTCCTAAATATATTGGACCGTTTCGTGTGCTTCAAAGAGTTGGTCCTGTTGCTTATCGTCTGGAATTGCCTCCGAACTTGAGCAAAGTTCATGATGTGTTCCATGTTTCGCAATTGAAGAAGTATATCAGTGATCCGAGTCATATTATTCAAGACGAAGTGTTGGACTTGGAACCTAATTTGGCTTTGGAAGAAAGGCCGATTCGTATACTTGAAAGGGCTAACAAACAACTCCGAAACAAGGTGGTACCGTTAGTTCGTATCCTTTGGCGTTGTGGAAACGTCGAATCAGAAACTTGGGAACCTGAAGCTAAAATGTTAGCTAAATATCCCGAGCTCTTTGCTTGAGGTAAATTTCTTCCTTTCTTTCTTTCTTCTTCCTATTCGATTTATTCTTTCGAAGATTCCGTTCTTTCTATCGATATTCTTAACTGTTGACGAGAACCTGCCGTGCCGTAGATAAGATCCTATATTTTACTACAAGTATATTTTTAACAGTTTTGAAATAGACCTACATATATGTTACGTTCCTTCTTCTAAGTTTCGAGGACGAAACTTTTTAAAAGGAGGGGTGATTGTAACAACCCGAAAAGTGCCCAATTTTTCTAGTAAAAATATTTACTAACACTTTTCAGTACAACTTAAGTTTTTAAAATAGGAAATTTTGTTCGGAGTCGTATTTTGAAATTCCGCGTTCGTATTTGGAGTTTTTGAGGGATTTCATGAAAAGACCGTTTTTGGTCATCTTTGGCTTTTCTTGACTTTTAAACCGTCTTTGACTTTTCCTTGACTTTTTAAAGTCGTCATTGACTTTTTATTTATTTTTAAGTCGTCTTAAACTTTTCTGAACTTTTAAGTCATTTTTGACTTTTTCCGACTTTTTAGTCGATTTTGACTTTCGTTGACTTTTCCCGACTCGCTTTACAAGTTTGAAGACCGAAATTTTATTTAAAAAAATTATATTTTTGATTTATTTTTATTTATATTTATTATGATTTATCATAATTTAAAATAATTAATTTGAATTTATTTGGAATTTAAAGAATAACTTTTACGGTTTTTAACCGAACGTCATTTAACTATTCCCGACGCATCGTAAAGCGCGCAACAAAATCGAAACTCGACTTTGGCATGAGTCACGCGGCCATGTCATCGTTTTCCACTCACGATTGGATATTTTAATTGATTCGATTAAAATAATCCAAATATCTTAGATATTTGTTACTTTATCGATCCGTCAACGGAGATTACGCAAATCGAGCAAAAACAGACCCGGCAAGCACAAGACCACACGTCTCATTTTCCTCTCTAATAGACTTTGATATTTTCATTTCTTTTGATTAATATATCATAATATCTAGATATTATTTTACTTTATCGATCAGTTAACGAGAATTACGCAAAACGCTCGAAATCAGACCCGACAATCACACTTCCACACGGCACACTTACCCACTCTTAAGCCTTGATATTTTCATTATTTTTCATTTTAATATCATAATATCTTGATATTAACTTTATCGTAAATAATATTTAATCGTTTACCGTAAAATAATTATTTAACGCGAGTCAATTACGTAACAACACTTTCAAAACTCGACATCTTTATTTGGCCTATATTACACGGCTCAACCCACTCTCCACTCACCAACAACTTTTCATTTTTACAACAACTCAAATAAAGATCAAAACATCACTTTATTTAATCGTTCTTCGTGTTCTTCGTCGTTCATCAATTGTTCTTCATCGTTCTTGAGCAAAACCTTCATAAAATCTTCATTTCTTAATTAAATCCTTCCTAATTTATATTTCTAGACTCTCCTCTTCGCTCCTCATCTTCACGTATGGTTTAATTTCAATTCCGTCAAGATCGTTTTCAACACTTTAATTATGGAAAGTCATATTTTTAGTTCTAATAATGTTTTCTTGTTATTTCTTATAGGGGAAGATTTTGAAGACGAGTTTGGAGACTCGTATATTTTGGGTGAAGATTAGTAGGAGGGTTTCTTATTATATACTTCTTATTATTATTTTGGTGCTAATTATTTTGGCTAGCTAAGGTAACAATTCCGTTTTACTCGACGAATTAATGTCACATAGGTTTTAGTTTATGTTCATGTTATGGTTATTTAGGATTTGAGTTAGTAATATAGCCTTTAGTTTTATTTATTTGGATTTTGGTTCATCTTTATTTTTTGGTTCATGTGTTTATGATTTATGGATTTTTAGTTAGTAATATGTTAAGTAGTAATTATTATGTTGTTTATGATTTTTGATGATTTTTATGTTGTATGGAATTTTTATGATGTTTTATGATTCTTGATGATTTTTATGTTTTATGGAATTTTTATGTTGTTTTATGATTTTTGATGCTTTTTAAGTTGTAGGAAATTTTTATGATGATTTATTATTCTTGAAGAATTTTAATGATTTTTACTAAGTTAGGATTTTTATGTTGTTTATGAAATTTTAACAAGTTTAGTTTTCTTGAAGAATTTTAATGATTTTTACTAAGTTATGATTTTTATGTTGTTTTAGTGTTCTTGACAAATTTTGATGATTTTTAATAATAATGATTTTTGTAAGGATGGATGTTAAAATGGTTGTTTGATGATTAAAAACAAGTTTGGAATTGATTTGGGTGATTGATGATTGAACCGAGAAAGAGGGGTGAGAACCGGACCAACCAGACCGGTCCAGGCCGGTTCAGACCGGTCTGGGTTGGTCCATGGTGGGTCCGGGTTTTGGTCTTTGGGTTGTGTCGATGTTTGATTGATTGGTTGTTGTTTTGACGGGTTTTAAATATGTTAAAGCATGCGGGAAATATTAGGAAACGGTTTTTTAGTAAAATCGAATCAAAGGCCAAAACAGCCCAATTCTGTCCGTGAGGCCCAAAACAGGCCCATGTGGGTCCGGCCCAATTCAGCCCGTGGGTCCCACTTTGGGACTTGTGACGGTTTTTGAGTTATCGTCATTTTTATCGCGTTTTGTAATAATTAGCAAGCGAGAAATATTAATAAGTAAAATATTTAATTAAAAAGGTTTTTCATTAAATTATTATTTCTCACATGTTAGAACTTATAAGACGAGACCGTAGTTTAATTTAATCTTCTTTTAGTCAAACGGGTTTTTGGGTATAATATGATAATTCACATGTTAGAAGTAGTAATAAAATAACATGTAATGAATATGTTGATTGTATGTCTATGTGATAAAGACTCTGCTTCTAGCCGGATTGATCCAACGGGTTTGGTCAAACTAAGATCTAGTCAGCCCC